>JAYECN010450427.1:0-20444 GCA_035222435.1 Microcambeva ribeirae | reverse complement strand
GCGCGGCCTCAGGCCGTCCGCGGGGCGCAGCCGCTGCGGCAGCCCCAGCCGGCCGATCCGGAGCGGCCCCGGCGCCGGCAGCGCTCCCGCCGCGGCCCTGCCGGGGGTCCCGCGCCCGGGAGCTGCGCCGGGAGCGGCGCAGCGGTTCGGGGGCTGAGCCCGGCTCCCCCCGGCGCCGAGCGCGGCGGGCGGCACCGGGCCGCGTTCTGGGGCCGCGCTTGCCCTCTAGTGCCCGGCCGCGGCTGCAGCGGGACGCGCGGCAGCCCCGCGCTGCCCTGCCCCGTCCTGCAGCAGAGCAGAACTTGCCCCCGCTTTGCCAACGCGAGCGCGCTGCCTTTGCAGGTGTTTAAGGATGGGAACCTTCCCTTTCCATGCCCCAGCTGGGATCCTCGGAAGGAAGAGGAGGAAGCCCACCGGGAAGAGCAAAGGTAGAAGCGATCCCGAGAGCGGCTTCTCCTCCCCTGCAGGACAAGGCGGCGGAGGGCAGGATCGGGGTCCTGCTTTCAGTAGCCACCCACAGTCGGGATGAGGGTCCGGAGCAGAGGCCAGACAGGAACAGGCGGGAGCTTCTGATGTCAGGTGCCAGTTCTGCACTCAGGGAACGGGATGCAGACAAGGCCCTCGGCCCTGCCGGGGCTGGCAGAAGGGATGGGATGGGATGGAAGAGCATGAGGTGGGATTGGGATGGGGAGGAGAGGTCATGGGATGGGATGGGATGAGACACAAGGCAGAGGGGATGGCACGGGACAGAGTGAGATGGAACACACGGCGGATAGAATGGAATACAGGGCGGATGGGATGGGATGGGACACAGGGACAGGAAGTGATGGGACAGGATAAGATTGGACACATGGCAAATGGATGGGATAGGATGAGACATGGGATGGCAGGGGACAGGACACCGGGTGGATGTGACCCAGGGCACATGGGATGGGACTTGGGGTGGCACAGAGGGCAGGAGGGAAAGGGGCTGGACAGGGCAGGATGGGACACAGGCCCAGGAGGGGATGGGATGGGACACAAGGCAGAGGGGACGCCAGGACACGAGGCCGGCCCTGGGCAGGGGGCTGGCAGCAGAGCCTTGTGCAGCGAGCACAGCCCAGGCTCCCGCCAGAGCCGCGCTGGGAGCACCGCTCCATGCCGGAGCCCCTCTGGGAGCACCGCTCCGTGCCGGAGCCCCTCTGGGAGCACTGCTCCGTGCCGGAGCTGGCCCAGCAGTCCCAGGGCTGCGTCCCTTTCCAAAGCTTTTTGCAAATATTTGGGAGCAAAACAAATAAAAGCAAACACAGCTTGGCCGGGAAAGCCAAGGGGCGCCAAGCGGGAGCTGCAGCAGCAGCAGCAGTTCCAGTTTCCAGCAGCTTCACACTGAGGGGTTTAAATGACAAGTGGGGAATTTGGGCTAGGAGGTGACAGAGCAGGCGACCACCCAAAACTCAGCAGTACAATGTCCCACAGGTGCAACCTGCCTGCTCTCACCTCTGATTAATGGGATTTTAATTGCAAAAGGAGACTCAGGTGAAAGGTGGCAGGACCAACCACCATGTGCTGCACAGGAGGAGCCGCTCGGGCTGATGCTGGTAACAGACCCAGGGCAGGGGGAGGAATTAGTGCCCTTCTAAATGGCTGTTGGGTGTGAGCAGGTACCATCCCATGGGCTGCAGTGCTCAGTGAGGGGAAGGGCTCTGCTCCCATGGCGGGAGCAGTGAGATATCATAGCTAAGAGCAAAGGAGACTTGGATGTGTGAAGTAAGTTGGGGTTTTTTTGGTTGTTGTTTCCAAGTGTGGTAAATTATTGGGGGGGGGGGGGGGGAGCTGTTGATGGAGTAATTTTATGCTTGAGAGGTCTCTTTGTGTTTGTTATAGCAGGATTTGGGGCTGGACATCCTGGAATATTGCTGGGGCTTGGGGCATCATCAGGGGATTCCTGATGGGAAGCAGCTCAAGATGGGGGTTACTGGCCCCAAGGGGCAGCTCAGGACAGGGGTTGCTGGCCCCTGCCTCCTGACAGGAGCCCACCAGGTTTTCTAGGAGTTTCCCAAACAGTGGCTTTATTTTTCTAAGGTGCTAAATACAGATCCTTGCCAAGCCAAGGATGGGGAACCGCATGGCAAAAGGCAGGGTTGTCTGCTCTGCAAGAACTGGCTTTTTTAGTGACTCCAGATCCTTTCCAAGAAAAGAAAGGGAGGGAGGGAAATAAGAGAATGTGCTGGCGTGGAGCTTTGTAGCAAATGCTTAGGTCGCATTAATCCAGCACCTCTGCTGGCTATTCTTTACTTAAAAATCCAACTGCCAAACCCCCTCCTCAGCATAAGCAGAAAACTTTGCGCTAATTCCAGACTGGGATTTGCAATGCTGGGTGAGGAGAGACTGCTTTGGTGGGAACGGGATGCTATGCCCAGGAATGGTGGGCACAGGGTGCTACCTGCTTCTAGCTCACCATTCTGGCTGTTTCACACGTTAAAACTAATAACAAGCTATTAGTTTTCTATTAGAAACTAAAAGAAAAACTAATAATGCTTGAAACTACTACAGGAACCTGCAGATGTTTGACACTACTATTTTTTAAAAAAAAAAAAAAAAAAAAAGTTGGGATGTTTGGATGACCCCTAAGGGGTGCAAAGCCGCTTGTGTGCGGGATTGTGAGCACTGAATGAACGTGGCAGGAGAGGGGACCTGCGCTTTATCTGCTGCGGGAGCACAAACGGGATAATGTTCCTAGCAGGAAGGGGCTGGAGCGTGGCCTGCCAGCCAGAGCGCTCTCCAGATGGCTGGAATATGTTAAATCAATTTAAAAGAAGACTTCTTTAATTATTACTTTTATTTAAGTGGGGGTTGTCCTGAATGCCCTTGGAGCCAGGTGCACAGGGAGACGCGGATCCCGTCGCGGGCTGTGGCTCTGTGTTTTTGTCGCTCCAGGAATGCGCTTTCCAAAGGTCTGGAGGCTCCTTTGCTCGTGGCACAGGCGGCGCGCTTCCTTAGCATGGGAAAGGTCCCGCGGGAAGTAGGACGGGATAGCTTGGATTTGGGCAGGGCGAAGCGGGGCAGGTCTGGGTGATCCAACCTTTGTCCTGCTGCCAGCTCTGATCCTATCTTGACCCATTTTGGGGCAGTTCGTATTTCCCATCTCTGAGGAGCTGGGATCCAGGTGTGCCTTGTCCTTCCCCAGGCTGGCACGGGAATTACAGCATCACTCTCCTTTAGAAGAGAGGAAAACCCATGTTTTGGCCTCATTGCAGAGAATCCACCCCAGGGTGTTTTAACTTGGCATCCAGCTCTGCTCAGCAAACCTGGACACACCAGCACCCTCCTGCCAGCTGGGTGCCCCCTCCTTTCCACAGTGGGGAGAAAGCGCCTCCAAAATGATTCCTTTTTTTTTTTTTTTTTTTTCCCCTCTCTTTTCCCCATCCAAAACACTTTCACTTCAGAGTAGCTGCATAAGAGATCTTTTTCCTTCAATGGGAAAATTTCCCAGAGGAGAATTTGTGTTCTTAGCAGAGGGACGTTTAATTTTTTCTCGGCAAATGGAAGGCGTGGACGATGAGGAGCAAAGACTCCCACAGCAGGGCTGGTCGGTGGCAGAGCCGCTTGGAGGCTCCGTGGCCCTGACCAAGGCTGCAGACCTCCCGGCTTCGGAGCAGCCGGGTATCCCATCCCATTGAGTGCAAACCCACAAATTTTGGCCTCTTTCCATGCCTCGATTGTAGAGAACTGCTGCTTGGGCAAGCACTAGCCATCTGTGCTAGCTGGGCAATATCCCGCTCCAAGGCTGTGCAAGTGATGCTGCTTTTTGGAAAAAAACAGCCCTTGGGTTCCTTGGATTCTTGCACGGCGGCTCTTGGCTGTGACTGGCACCTGGCCCGGGAGCGGAGCTGGAATCTGCTCCCCCCAGGCTGCTCTGTCCCAGGGACTGCTCCTGATCCCTGTGTTCACCATCCGGGTGGCGGGGGTGTTTGCTCCTCCAAAGGAAGAAATAAGCAGAGAGAGACTAAATAATAATAATAATGCTGGCTAAAAGTAAACGAGAGAATTCCTTGGTAGCAGGCGCGGGGCTGAGGTTACCGCTCTGCGAATGTGGCCCCAGAAAAGCTGTTTGCACAAGGGTGTCCTGGGGGTGGGAGGCAGCGCGAGCCCTCCCTGCAAGCCGTGGCCTCTCACTTTGCAAAATGCCTGAAATGCACCCAAAATGCCTGAAATGCACCCAAAATGCCTGCTAGCCCCTGCACTGGGCGGGATGGGGACCCACAGCCAAGAGTGGCTCCTGTGTGACTGCAAAATCCCCATGATGGCACCGGCTGCCAGGGAGAGAGGAGCCAGGGTTGCTCTGCACGGGCAACAGCCCTAAAACAGGAGCCCCCCCCCTCCCCCCATAGAATCATATGGAATCATATAAATCGCTGGAGCCCCATGCTGCTGGAGGAGCATTTTGGCTGGGGCTGGTAAATAAAATCTGGACTAATTGAGTGCTGGGAGCTAAGGGCCAAGGCACTTCCAAACACAACACGGCTGCCAAATCGCTATTTTCTGGAGGTTAAATTACTTTCTCCTTTCAAAAAATCAAATCAGTCTCTTCTGTACCACCTTACCAGGGGAGTTCCTCTTCCTTTAGTGCGTATTTTCCCCCTGAATTTGCCCCTGGAAGGGGTCAGTGATGGCAGATGCAGGGGGGCACTATCCCGGTCCATGCCTGGGACAAGGAAGCTGGTGCTGGACGTACAAAGTAGCATAACCTGGCTTTTCCCAGTGTCCTAGGTCCCCAGCATCACTTTGGGAATGAGGAGCAGACCCGACCTGTCCACCCCAAGACCTTCCTTGGTTATTTCTGGGCACTCTCATTTCCAATCCGCTTCCCTGTGATGTCCTCACTTTGGCTCAACAGGGTTTTAATACTCCCCATGCCGGTCTTGCGCTGTTTAAAGATGCAACTTTTCCTGGCTTGGTGTAAAACTGATAATCCCTGGAAAAAGGATAGTTGTGGGTTGACATCAGCTGTTGTTTTGGACAACCAACTCTCCAGAGCTATTAGTTCACCAGGCTGCGTGGAGCCAGGCGCGACGCTCCGCTCGCTCCGGCCGGCCCGTGCCCGCCCTCCGCGCGCGGCTCCGAGCTGCTCCCTGCAAATCTTGCTGCTTTTTGCTGGAATTAGGGTTAAGCAAAGCTCAGGGCTGAGCCCAAGCTGAAGCTGCTTGCAGCAAGCGCTTTTTGCAGCGTGGTCCAGCTGGAGCTGGCAGGGATGCAGCGATGCTCCTGGATCGCCTTTAGCGAGCACGTGCCTGGGATGAGCTTTGGAGCAGGGAATCTCGTGAGGACAAAGCCACCTCCGTGCACTGCCACCGGGGCAGCTTGCGCAGGCCCTTCTTCTGCTTATATTCCTGAATTCGGGATTTTGTTTTCATTCCTTGCCTCTGTTTACATTCCTTGTATCCTAGGTTAATTCTTCCAAAACTCGAGCAGGAACAGCATCCAGTGCATTACACCCTTGGAAAGGTCAGGCACGAGGAAGCATCTGTGGGAGGAGATGGAGACGGGGAGGGGGGAAATAAGTGCACGTGGGAAAATGTGCGGGCAGCTCCTGGGCCAGCCGCAGCCTCCTCCGGCAGGGGCGACTTCGGGTCAGGCCGGCGGCGCGAGCTCGTGTCCGTGCTCGGAGCCGTCGGGATGAGAGCTGGAGCCAGGAGCTGGCTCGGAAGCACAGGGGTTTAGAAAGTTGCTTTAAGGCCGGTGTTTTTAAGAGGTGACTAAAAAGCTGCTTCTGCAGCAGGACCCGGTGCCATGTGGGAGCCTCGTCCCTGGCTCCGTTGCCAGGTGCCACCATGGGTCCTGTGACATGGGGCACAAGGGCCCTTCTTACAGGGTTATTCCAGCAGTGGCACTTTTGGGGTGAAGAGCACTATTTTAACTTGCTGCAGCAGCACACGCTGGGCTTGGAGACTGGTGCTCTGCAGCCCTGTATCCATGCGTGGTCCCGGAGGAGCACCTGGGGATGTCCCAGCGCCGGGATGCAGGCAGGGAAAGCCACACAAACCCCAGGAAAGGCCCTTCCAACCCATCCCAGCCCCAAAATAAGGAAAAGCAGCCCTGCCCCGGCTCTCCGCCAGCCCGGCAAAGCTCATGGCAAATCTTTTCCAAGGGCCCTTCCAGGCGTCTGAGCTCGGAGCAGGGATTGATGGTTGTTTCCAGCCTGGCTGGTTTCTCCGGGAGCTGTTTGCAGCTCAGCTTTTCTCCAGCAGCTTTTGGGAAGGCGGCAAAACACTATTTCCTTTATTTTTTTGTTTTCCCATCTATCATTTCTAGAGGGAAAACATCTAATAGCTGCAAATTCTAAATCCCAGCACAGACCCTCAGGATAGTCCTTTGGGATCTCTGTGCCGGTGCCTCCCTTGTGGAGACTGCTCCAGCCTGGGGCTCCTTTCCAGGGATTTTCACTGGTGGCCGTGCGGAGAAGAGAGAGCAAAACCCATTTGGCCTTGTGGCAGCTCCTTCAGCCAGCAGCTCCCTTGGGATCTGCATCCCCCTTGGCTGCAGTTTGAGTCCCCCAGGCCTTGGTGGATGCAGGTGGCATCGGAGATGCTCCTGGGCGGCCGTGCACACGGGGCCTGAGGGTAAAGGGGCCAGGAAAGCGCCTTTAGGGTCATGCTTGGCATCCATAAATAATCCAAGGGTTTATCTTTTCTTTTGGAAAAAGCAGGGAGACAGGCGCCAGTGTGACCACAAGAGAGGTTCAGAGGCGCCGGAGACCCTGGGATGCAGCTCCCTTGTGAGCTGCCGCAGCATCACGGCCCCAGCATTCCCACGGGAAGCAGCCTCGCGCCGGCGCCCCGTGGGATCGGACCACGAGTGACCTCGCCAGCATTCCCGGCTGCCTAAGGCCACACGGAGGTCACCGGCCCCAAAATCCCGGCTGGTGGGAACGGTCAAAACCCATCCGGGGGAACAATGCCGGGCTTTTCCTGCGGCCACTTTGCCGCTCGTTATCCCATGGGGAATAGTTATCCCACGGGGAATAGCTATCCCACGGGGAATGCCATCCGGCGGGGCCCTTCCCGAAAGGGTGCCGGGCCGAGCCTGTCCCCGCGCCGTCCCCTCGGGCTGTACCTCCTCCAAGCGCTCGTCCCTCCCACTCCCTCCCCGCCGCCGGCTTCTGCCAGGGAGCCGGGAAGGGCCGGAGCGGCGCGAGGGCTGCTCGGGGCTCGCGCTCCCCGCTTGGCTCGCGGCCTCCGCCGGCTGCGCGGGGCCCATGGACGCCCGGCGCGGGCTCGCCGTCGCCTGGGCGCTCTGCCTGCTGCCAGGTAAGCGGCGCCGTCCCCCTGCCTTGGGGACGGGCGAGGGAAGCGCCGTCCGCCGGCAGCAGCAGCCGGCGCTGGGGTTCGGCGGCGGGAGCGCGGCGGGTCCCCGTCGGGGCTCGTGTCCGGAGCCCTTCTGCGAGCTGCAGAGCGAGAAAATCCCTTCCCCGGCTGAGCTCCGCGGCCGCCGTAAGCACTTCTAAACATCCCGATGCGGGAGCTCGCCCGCTCTTTTGGGATAATCCCCCTCCCCTTTCCCCATGGCACGGGCGCCGGATAAAGCCAGGCGGGCGGCAGCAGAGCTGCCTCAGCTTAATGGGGACCATGTGTGGGAGCGCGGGGCGAGCGCGGGGGCCTCCCCGCTCCCTGCTTACGTGGGCAGCTCGGGGGGACGTGGCAAATCCGCCTCCGCCCGGGCGCGCTCCGAGGGAAATCCCTCGCCGGCTCCCGGGCCATCCCCGGAGTGGCACTGAGGGTTGCAGACACCGGTTGCCACGGCTGTTATTTCATCGTGTTCCTTAATGTCGTTAAATGTGGCCCCACAGCCTATAGGCGGGAAAGTGGCTTATCCCTGCCCCGGGGGACAGAAATCTGGGATTTCGGAAGCACAAGGCGCTTCTGGAGCCGAGGCTCTGCGGCTGCCGGTTGCACATTTTGCGGTAGCCAGGAACGCTGCGGGACGGAGGCTGGCGATGACTGATTCCATATCCACCTCTGGCATTCCCGGGTTTCCAGTGTGCAGCTGTGTCAGGGAGCAGAAAGCAGAGCGTTTCCCAGTGCCCTCAGCCAAGTGCTCCAACCTGGAGAGGGACTTGGTGCTTCCAGCCCTTCTTGCGCGCAGGGGCCGGGGACGCCGGAGCGGGAGGGAAGCAGCGGCTCATCTGCCCTGACCTGCTCCCTCCCCGCCAGCTCTGCCCAAATACCCTCCACGAAGCTCAAAGGCTTTCTAGTTATGCCAAGTATTTCAGCCCTGCACAAAAAGCAAAAATGTGCATTGCAGATGGGGTCCCGAGGAGCATCCGATGCCACCGGAGCCCGTGGGTTGTCAGCCTGCGCCTGGAGATCCCAGCGGCAGCCCTGGCCCTGCATTTGCTCTTCCTCTCTCGAGCAATTCTGTCCCGAGCCAGGGAAGTGCCCCTGGCCAGCAAAGCAGCCCAGTTTGGCAAAATAGTTATTGCATGCAGCAATGCAATAACCCGGGAGCTGCTTTTCCAAAGCATCCCGAGGGATGCAGGGGGGACAGGCACGTTTACAGCATCCCTGTAGCCCAGCAGGGCTGGGGGTTGCAAGCACCGGACAGAGGCATCCGGACCCAGTGCACCCACCTCTGGCAGGTCCGGACACCCAGGCTCTCACAGAGAGCAGTTATTTTTATTCCTTTGGCAAGAAGGGTATCTTTTATTCCCACTATTGTTTCCCAAATGTGTCCTTTTTTATTATGATTTTTCCCTCTCCATATCTGACCTGATGAGAATCAAAAGTTTGGACCGGGCAAAAGCTCCAGTTCGGAATGGAGATATCTGAGGCTTCCTGCCTTGGCAGCCTCGCCAGCAAAACATGTGGCTTTGGGTCACTTATTTGTGACAGTGATGTCACTGCCGACAAGAAAACGGGACCAGGCTCTGCGCGTTGCTAAATCTCCCTGCCAGCCTTTCAAAAGGCCCTGATTAATTTAATGCTGTTTAAATACTCCCAGATTTTCCCCCTCTGCCTCGAATGCACCCACATCTGCCTGCTTTCCGAAGTGCCTCCCTCCCGTACGCACATTCCCCGGATTTTGCCATCCATTGTTTCAAGCTTGTTTCCAGCTCCCTCCGTTTTTCCAGGCGCTCTGAGGTGGAGTGGAAGCGTGAGCGAGTGCCCGGGGGATCTTTCCCAGGAAAAGGCTTCTTGGATGCAAAGCCTGGGATGTGCCGCTGAGCGCAATTTGAGCCCCAGATCCCTTCTTTTCCCCCGGACACCGAACTTCCAAAGCAATGCCATTCCCTTGGGCATTCCCTTACAGCCAGACTGTTGGTGCCAGGAGTGATTTTTCCTGGAACTGAAGTTTGCAGGTTTGTGTCTTAGCTAGAAGTTGTGGAAAACACTGAAGCTGTGTGGCAAAGAGAAATAAATGACATTTTTTTTTTACAGAATACATTAAAAAAATCAAAGACAGTTCTCATGAACTCAGTTTTTAATATGTTACATAAGGTCAGCCTACCACAAAATAGTCTGGATCTGATCCCATGCATCTTTTTTTTTTTTCCCTCTTTTTTCCTGCTTTCCAGAATTTCTTTCCACAGGCTCCCACAGGTCCTCGCCTTGCTCGCCCTGAGCTCCTTCTTTAGGATGGCCACGGTGTGGGTTTGTGCTCGGCAAAAGCTCCCATCTCTTTCCAGCACCTATAAAAACAATCCCCATCCTGAACTTTTTGCCTGGGAAGCAGCATTCCCAGCTCCTCCTGATGACAACCCAGTTTTATACCCCTATAAATACCAAACGCGGTGCCTTGACATGTCCTTTTCCTCTTCCAGCCGCCTTTGCTAATGCTGCCAGGATCTTTTATTTATTCGGGAGTGAGACATCCGGCATCCCGGCTACTGCCTCCTCTTCCCTCTGCTCAGCAGTGTCTCTTGCACCTTCCCTGGCTCTTGGGCCATGCGTGGCTAAATTTAAGGAGAAAATGGTATTGTAAAGAGGAAGTGATGCTGCAGGGAGCATGCGGAGCATTTGGATGCAGTGCTAGGCTGGCGGGCACGGGCTTCCCATGTGGACGTGCATTGGGATATTCTGGGGCATCCCAGCCCCGCGAGCTGTCTCTGAGCTGCCGTGGCTTTTCCATTCCGGAGGCTGGGAGAGCTGCCTCAGTGCAGCACCGTTCCCAGCAGGAGCATGCGGCCGGAGGAGCTCGGATAAGGAAAGCACGGAGCGAGGCCGGCTGCGTGGCAAGAAAGCTGCTCTCAGAGGCATTTGCAGCCGGTGTTGGGCTCTTCTGGGCAAAATCGGCTGCAATTTTGCAGCCCTGGGCTCCTGCTCCCTCCAGCCTGCAGGGAAAAAAAGCATTTATTTTTCCAGGAAATACCGGTACATTTTTTGCCACCGTGTTGGCTTTGCAGTAACACGTGGGCTGCAGGAGGATGACAAGCCCCCTTCAGTGGCATCCCCTTGGTGCCCTGCCTGACGTGTCCCTGTTTTCCTCCTCTCCGCAGGGTTCAGCGATGCCTTCAACATTGACACGAAGAGGCCCAAAATCATCGCGGGATCCAAGGACGCGTATTTTGGCTACACGGTGCAGCAGCACGACATCGGGGGCAAGAAGTGGTAAGTGAGCTCTGTGCCTGGCTCCGAGCGGGGCCCGAGGCCACCCGGGCGAGATGCCGGGGGCTCCTCCTGCTCTCCCTCTGTGCCAATGGAAAAGGGGTTTCACCAGGTGGGAAAAGTCCCCTGCTTGTTGGAAAGACCCATCTGCACGTGCAGCCAGACCCAGGCAGGTGCCGGCAGCTTTGGTTTCACACCGGCAAGTTCACAGCTCCCCAGGGTTGCACGGGCTCCAAAATTCAGTGGAAATCCATTGGATTTTTGGGTCAAGGCCATTGCATTTTGTGCAGTTTCCACCGGGAGCGGTGGTCTGCAGAAGCCATCAAATCTGCCTGTGTTTCAGCAACGCAAGGCGAAGCCTGGCTGGGTTTCGCTGGGGTTTTGGGTTTCACGGCAGACGTCCCGCTCCTTGCCAGGGACTATGCACAGCTGGGAAAGGAGCTAAGTGGCCACTTGGCACATGTCGGAGGAGATATTAACGTGCTCCTTGCAGAGCCTGAAGCGACGAGGGCAGCCCCAAAGCACACACAATTCCCCCAAATACGGAGCTGCACGGCCCGGGCTCCCCAGCCAGGCTAGAACAGCAAGCAGGCACTTGCTCATACAGAGAGATGCTTTGGAAATTCAAAATAAGGCTTGGATTTAACCTCAGGTTCCCCGGCTCTTGTCCTGGCTGCCACGAGCATCGTGAGTGCCCGTTTCCCTCCTCTTTAGCCCGTGCTGGAGCCCGGGTCCCCGGTGCCGCGGCGCGTGGCGAGTGTCTCTGCTGGCTCCGTGCCCGCGCGCTGCGGGACCACGAGCGTTACGAGCTTTTTCCAACTTGTACCATGTATTGAGCTAATTATGGATGAGCCGCTGGTCGTGGTGAGGACAGGGGGGTTGTTAAAAGCGGTGACGGTAACGCTGCGCCCGCAAGCAAAGGACGTGGTTTGGGATTCAGCACTAGCAGCGATGCCAAGGGGATATTTGCTGACGTTCCTACAGTGTCGGGCGTTGGGATGATGCTCTGCACTCCTCGGGGTCCTGTGTTTCATAGCAAGCTGCAGCCTTTCCCTGTATGGCTCCGACTGCACGGCCGGATCCCAGGATTATGGGCAGCCTCCTTGGCTTTGGGGCAGGTCCTGAGCAGGGATTTGGGATCTCTTTTCTTCCTTTTGACCTCACTGTGCACTAATGGCAGGGGACAGCAATGAGAGGGGACAATCCCTGGCATCTGTGTGCCAGTGACCAGCTCTTCCCGTCCTCGGGATGAAGAGCTCGCACGTGCCTTGCAGCCCATGGAAAGCCCGTGCAAGCAGGGAGCGCGCAGCAGTGCGGGCACTGCCGGCTCTTCGCTCGCTGCCTGTTGATAAGCGAAATGCTGAAGCCCTCGTGGCTCAGGATTCAGGGGCATTGCTGGAGAACCTGCTAAACGGACCCAAACTGCTGCCCCGCTGCCCTGTGACTCAGGCGCTCAGGACTGCACGGAGGGAGCAATAACCACGCCGGCTCCGCTGCAATTAGGGGTTTGGGGACGTTTGGGGCTGTTTGCTCCGGAGGAAGGGCGCAGTCAGCAGATCCTCCCTCTGATTCACCGTAGGTCAGCGCTGTGCCGGGAGCAAGGAGAACCCTGGATGGGGATTATAGGCATCTTGGCCACCCGTGGGTGCCGGGGGGTCCTCACTGCGGACACGGGCAGGTCTGCAAACGTGGGCTAGGTCTCTCCCGGGAACCTTCTGGGGCACTGGGGACACCAGTGTCCCTATGTGGGGACGGAGCAAGCGCAGCTGGCAGTGATGTCCCCAGGCTGATTGCTGTGACAGCCCCGGACCCATTGCTTAGTGACCACACGAGGACAGCGGGCGGGCACCGCCAGTCTGCGCTCGCCAGCTCAGCTGCTCAGGTTGGGTGGGTTTGGGGCAGGAACCCGAACGCAGAGTGTCCTCCAAAGTGCGCCCAGGGGAGGCGCCGCAGGAGGCGGCTGCACCGAGGTCCTCCCCGGGCCGACGCCGCATCACGCGCTCCCGTTTTATTTTGCGCTGGTCTCTGCTGTGAAATATGAAATAGCTCGTACCAGGAATTGGTCCAAAACCCCAGAAATGTGATGGTATTTGACCTAGGACCTGCGAGGGACTCAGCTTCTGCAAAGGCAGCTCATGGCAGGGCTGTTTAAAGCTTGCAGCTCCCTGGAGCAGATAAGGAGCAGGAATGAAGTGACTCTGCCTTCACATTCCCACCCACCTTTGCTTTTGGAGAATATGTTGTTTTTCAAAAGATATTTCATTTTGTCCTGTAAGTGCCAAAAATCTCCCCTTGGAAGGGAGCAGTGGAAGGGAGCAACGCGAGGGACACACGCAATGGGTGATGCTGCAGTGACCACTCGGCTCGGGATGCTCTGTCGGGACCTCTCCGCTCCTATTGCATTGAGGGAGGATTTTGCTCCTTTTGGGCAGGATGCTGAGTTTGGAGGCCACGTCTGGCTCCTCTCGGCCCTTCTCGCATCTTCCCTGCCAACATCAACGCAGACTTCACTGCAGCTTCCTCCTCTGCCTCTTCCTTTGCATGAAAAAGAAGAGGAGGTTCTCGATACAAAACCAGCATAGGCGTGCACATAAGTACCACATGCATCCACATAGGCAATTATATGGTATAAAATGTCTATTAAATATATGTACGTATTTTTTAGAAAAGCCACCATGACTCACTTTGGTTAAAGGATAAATGACCGAAGCAGCAAAACGTCTGCAGTCTAAACCCGAGGGTGCAGGGGGAGAGCGGCAGCAACGGCAGCGCAGCGGCCCCTTCCAGGAGCCTGGGAGAAATGGGAAGGATGAGGTGAAACCACAGCTTGTTGCTAAGGCAGAGCCAGGAAAGGCCTTGAAAACCCTCCTCGAAACGTCCTGAGGAGCAAAGGTGCTCCGAGAGGCTAAACGGTTATCTCAGAAACGTGGCTCATGTAAGAGCGATTGCTATAAAAACAGGGAAAAACTCGTGTGCCAAGCGCCAAACGTGGAATCTGAGCCCTTGGCACTCGCACTCCCGTCTGAGCCCTTTAATGCTGCTTTTGGCCAGCGTAGGTGGTTTTAGAAGGATTTCAAAGCAGCGTGGGCGCGCGCACACACACACACATATATATATATGTATTTGTGTATGTATTGGCATATTTGTGTGTGCGCCCAAGTTGTGTGCAATATTCTGTAGTAGATAGTTAGTTGTGACTATTTTCTCTTCTTTAGTAGAAGGAGCCAGATAGGGCCCTGAGTGCAGCTCTGGTAGTGGAAAATATAGGAGGAAAGAATTTGGCGGATTGAGCTCCAGGGGAAAAACTCTGGGATATGCATTGGGCTCGAGAAGCCCGTCGCTTCGTGGGGTCTCCTGGGCCGGTCAGTGACTTTCAGCACTTTTCTCAACACTTTTTCATTAAGTTGGGGGTGCAATTGTGGCTCCCTCCAAATATGTGGATGGAAAAACTGGTAGTGAAGCCGCTGTGATGAGCAGCACAGCTTTGCACAGCAGCAATAGCGCAGGGGCTGCTTTAATACAGAGCGCTCCCCGTGCAGGCACCGAGGCCTGAATGCCCCAAAATATGGGGTGTCCTGGCCTGGAGCTGCTCTCTGCTCCAAGCTGTGTGTTGGGCCATGCAGGAGCTGGGGGACTGCACTAGTGTGGACCTGCTCACAGCTGCAGAAGGATTTGGTTGGGCAAATAAGTGTGTTCCAAGGTGCACCCTGTATGAGATGCACCCTGTATGTGATGCACTCCGTGTGCGATGCACCCCCATATGCAAGGTACCACGTACACAATGTATCCTATATGCAATGCACCCTGTATGCAATGCATCTCCGTATGCAATGCGCCCCATACATGGTGCACCCCGTATGTGATGCGTGGCGATTGCTGCTGCAGCCTGCACCCGTTCCGTTCTTTGCCCCGCACCAACTTGCGTCTACAGATTGAAAATCTCCAGCTATGCAAAAAGCTGAATTCTTCCCAAGCTTGGGAAGAATTGGCTGCAGAAGGAGAACACTGGAAATAAACATCCATTAGCCTTCAGAAGCTGTAAAAATAACAAATATCGTATTCCCTGGCGGATGCAGGGTTTGCTCCTTTCCCGCATCCGTGAGCAGCATCCTTGGCTGCTCCCATGCGTGCCGCTGGCTTTGGAGGCTGCGCATGTGGCTGCAAAGCTTCCTGGGCGTTGGGAATGGCTGCTCCCCCCACTCCGGCACCTTCGTCCCTTCCCGCTCGCTTGGCAAGCGCGCTGGAGCCTCGCCTGGCAGGGAGCCCATCACCGTGCGTCAGGGCATTCTGCTCCGGGCAGGATTTTGGGGCCCGTTCCTGGCCGCGTGGGGATGCTCCTGGGCTGCTTCCCAGCTGCCACATCCAGCCCAGAGCCAGGGTTCTTCCCGACGGGTGTGGCTTGGGCACATGCACCGGCTCCCGGCTCGGCACGGCTGCCGTCGGAGGTGTCGGGATTGGTCTGGCCGGTGGCAATGAGGCAGCTTCCCGGCACGGTGTCGCCGGGGCCCATAGGCGCTCCGGGTGCCTTCCAATCCCAAGGGCTTCCCAGTGATTTCTGGAAATCCCTGGAGCGACCCGGGAGCCTGAGGTGCCGCTGTGAAGGGCTGCACGGCCTCGCTGACGGACACTGCTCCAGTTTCCCGAAGCACAAGGGGAAAAAATGACACCAGGAAAACGGGAGAGTATCATTACTGCTGACCACAGGATTCGGCGAGTTTCCCGGGCGTGCTTTGCCATGCACCCGTCATATGCTATTTTAAGGAGAAATCCAGTAATTTTGCTTGCTGCGAGGGCTCATTAATCAGCATGGCTGCTGCAGGGCTCAGCGCTCCTCCATCCCTCGGGATCCACCAGCTCCTGGGCCCTCCCTGGGCTCCCTCTGGGTGTTTCTTTTCCACCATTGCCAACAGCAACAAAATCCTTATTTCGGAGCTCGTTCCTCTGCCGTATTCAGTCCAAGGAGGCGCAGACCCACTCGGAGTTTTCCACAGCCAAACTCTCCCTTTCCTGCACCTCCTCCCTCCCTTCTCCATCCAGCCCCATCTTGAAGGCATTAGTGGCGGGGGGGTTGCCTTGCCGCAGATTAACTGTTCCGCAGGTTGGGAAGCCCATGCCGTCCTTCCCACTCCGCGTGCCAGGCTCGCCCGTCCTCACACCTTCCTTCCCCGCATTATTTCCAACTAATCCAAGCATTTCGGGTGGCCAAGCCCGAGCTTGGTGGCTCCTCTGCGATGCACTGAGGGCATTTTGTCCATGTCCAGGGGATTCTCAGCCCCAGGTTTTGTGCATCTGAGCATCATATGTAGCAGGAAAGTGTAAATTGGAAGCCAATAATACATAAGGGACATGTGGCAGAAATCAAAAACCAGGAGATAAACAATATTTATGGAAGAAGCAAAACCACTGGGCCAGTGCCCAAGATGGTCCGAGCAGGACAGGGAGTTTGGTGGGAGCAATGAAGCAAGTTACTACCCCCAATCGGTGGGAAAACGGCCGTACTATGAGCCCATGCTCACTCCTTCCCTGAAAACCCTGCAATCCCGGTGCAGCTTCCTGCATGATGCTCCGGACCTCGCAGCTTTAAGCATCTGATTTGCCTTGGCACCATCACGGTTTATTTTGGGGGAGAACGGCACGGTATCGGTGAAATGCATAGGAAGTTATTCGCATCCACAGCGACTTCCCAGGCGCGGATCCTGGGATGCAGTGCGGACGTGGCGGGCAGGGTTGAAGTCTCTGACACACAGGGGTTTCATATCATGTTTTGTTCTATCATGTTTTTGCACAGCTGCTCCCTGCAGTCGCTCCAAGCGCTGCAATAACAGCCCCTTTCAGCAGCGCTGCCCAAAACGCCAGCGGCAGCACGCCGTGCGCGCTGCTGATGTTCACGTGAGGTGAAGCCGTTTAAAACAACACGGAAAGAAATTGCAGATTCTGCCACTGAATCCTACACATTATTTTGCTGCCTGGTAGGAAACTCCCTGCGATTTCCTGTGCCGACACTCGGGGCCAGGACATCAGGAATGGGGATGGAGCTCGGCCTGAAGCGCCCGAGGGCTGCAAAGCAGCAGCGTGGTGTCTGTTCCCCGTGTTCCAGAGGCAGCGCAGATACTCCTCAAGCATTTCCACTAACACGCTGCTTTATTTTTTCAAGCTTTTTTTCCAGGATAAAACTTAAAAACACATCCACAGGCATATTGCTACGTTGCTCGGAGCAGTCTGTAATGTGCTCATTGAATTCCCTTTTTGGCCTTTGCTATCTCCAGGAGGAGACAGGGAAAGGAAGGCATGCAGGGAGGCTTGTTTGCTTCTTATTTTGTCCATGCAAAATCGGTGCAGCTGGTGGCCTCGTGCAGGCGTCTGTCGTGCTGCGTCACGGAGGGCCGTTTCTCTGGAAAAAAAACACATTTAAACCGCAGTTTATAAATCCCAGCACTAGAAGAGCCTTGTGACCAACCTGCGGAGCGGGGAGCGGGCCGGTGTCTCCGAGCAGCCCTTGAACCCCGGCGAACATCTGCGCGCTCCCGCAGCTGGCGCGTCACCTCCGCAGCAGCTGCAAAAAGCCTTTCCCTTGGCTGCCGACTTTCCACGAGATTTCGACAACTTCGGCCAATTCATCATTTCGGTTTAACCCGAAAGCGAAAACAATGGCATTGTCTTCAGGAGGCAAAAAATGCCGTTTCCATGAGCTGTGTAACCCTGGCATTTGTGGCAGCATCCGTAAATATTTGGGCTCGGAGCTCTGCCATCGGGCTGGGAGCTGGTGGCACGAGTTGTTTTGCAGCCTCCGTTTGGGAGGGATGCTCTGACTCCTTAAATGCTCCACATGGGATAAGGCCACTGGTCCCTGCACATAGGGACCTGTGGTGCTTGGTACCACTCTGATTAGATTTTGATAATCTTGATCAGTGAGCAAGCCAGTTTTATAGTGATGCAATGAAAGAATTAGTGTTTAATGGCTTTGGAGAAACAGTGTTGCAAAAATGACCATTTCTGGTCTAACCAGGAACATCCGTGCTGAGGACAGTTGCTTTTCCAGCCATATTCTGGGGTGATGCAGAACAAAAGAGGTTCTGTTTGCTTGGAGAGCTGGATGTGGAGGGTTGCTTCAGCTTGCCTCCTCCAGAAGGATTTTGAAAGCAAATGCAAGAGAGTAGATATATTTTGGGCTAACATATTGGGAGCAGCAGTTGCCAGAAACCCGTGGTTCGGGGTATTTTTGAACTCGCCTGGAAGGAATGGCCGAATTCCTCAGGTCCCACTCTCCTCCCTCTGGTCTGTTGGTTTGTGCTATTCTTGTCAAGTCCACCAGAAAAAAGCAAGGAAAATACCCGCGATGTCCCAGACACGTGCAGAGAGCAGCCCAGCTAATTGCCTGCACTCTGAGTAGGAGTCTGGGTATTTATCAGCTGATTAACTCTTATTTTTAAGCACAGCTAGATGCCAAACAGCCCCATCCTCCACTGAGGTTGTTAAGCTCATGCACCACCCTGGGCTCCTCATCCTCCAAGAAAAGCTCTAGGAAATCCTTTCTTTGAGCTTCTTCATGGAGAAGACTCCCCTCAGGTCTCAGTATGAGTGAGGGCTCCTCGCTTTTGCTCCTGGTGTTGCTAAACTGGGAATTTCTCCTTTCTAGCAGGGTTCCCAATCTACATCCTCCAGCCCATCCTGATGTTCCAATGTTCCTACCTTCAATAGTGAGGAGGTAGGAGGTGGGTTCTCTCTACTCACCAGAAACTGGGGATGCCGTGGCCCTGTAAGGAGACCTCGGCAGGATGCTGGTGGCTTCTGCTCCTGTCCTGGACACCAGCCATTGGCTTCTCCCACTGAGTACGGTGACAACCCCCAGTGAGCTGCAGGCTGAGGATGGTCCCTCCAACGTGTCATCATCCATGTGGGAAGTTCGCAGGCCGTGCGTCACATTGTCCACCGCTGTCACCGCCGGAGAGAGGGATGGTGACCAGCCCTGGTGGCCTTCAACACTAGGGAAATACACCCTTGTGCATGGAAGTCTGTCGAGTGACTGTTTCTGTAGGATGTGCCTATTTCAGGGAAGGAAGGGGCCTGTCATTGAGTCCTTCTGTGCCATTTAGGGACACAGCGTGTGCCCAAGGAGATCCTTACTCGCATAGCGGTTTCTGTCCAAGTGCGTTGCCGGAGCTCGGAGATATCCATCAAATAGCGATGCCTCCCCTTCCCTTTCCTGCAGGCTCTCCTGGCGCTGGACACACTGGGCTTTTGTGGCTTGCAAGAAGCCATAACTGAAAACATTTTGACCACTTTGACCACTTGCGGGTTTCATTTTTTTTTCATGAAAAAACAGCTCTGGCAAGTGGTGTCGGGGTGCTGCTGACAGGAGCCTCTTTTCTCTTCTCTCTTCTTCCTCTTCCCTTCCCTTCAGGCTGGTGGTGGGAGCTCCTTATGAAACCAACGGGCAGCAGAAGACGGGGGACGTCTACAAGTGCCCAGTGAACGGCAGCACCCACAGCAACTGCACCAAGCTCAATCTAGGTACCAACCGTGCGGGATCAGGCTGCCGGACATGGGAGGGTGGCACTTTGGTGGCACGGTGAGCGCATGGGCTTTCCTTGGGCTCTGAAGACCCCTGGTGCTCTGAGAGCCCAGGGGCGGCAGGTTTAGGAAGGGTTTTTAGGTGTTCGTCTAACTCCTGGTGTTGGGCTTCAAGAAACATCAAAAGTCAAGCGACTTGGGATAAAATAAAAATGCATTAGTACTTATTATGCTTCATTGTATATTTATGGTAGCTTGCATTGTTTTGATTGATCAGGATTAGTCTTGAGCAGCATCGTCTGGGTTTTTGGGGAAAAGCAGCTGTGCAGTTGTCATTTTATTTTCCTTTGTTATTAATGTGAAGTATTCCGGGTTTCAAATCTGATAAGGCTGCAGGAGCTTTGGCTCGCTCAAAATATTCCCAAAATGAAAATGAAAAAAAAAAAAGGGAGCCAAATCTATTTTTGTTCAAAACCATTCAGTTTTCATTTTTCTTTTATTTCTAATGGCAACATCAAAATCCTTCAAGGAAATAAATCTCTCGTGCGTGAAAATCTGAATTTTTCCAGAAAGAACTCTTTTTTGTCCCATTAGAAACAAATCTTGAATGAGAAGATCTATCCCATGTGCACATACTGTATTTATTTTTAATTAGCCTGTCTAATTAGCGCAGTCCATTCAGAGCCTTTGAGTAAAGCTGGATGTGGAGCTGCCCTCTGGACAAGCGCAGAGGTGGCTTGAGATGCTGGTGGCCCCCCATCCTCACCTCCCCGTAGCTCCTGAGCCGGGGGGCCTGGCCCTCCTGCCTGGTGGGTACATTCCATGTGGGAATGTGAGGGACCTCCAGCTGGGGCTGCAAGAGCTCCTGGGCATGATGGGTTGTGAGCAGACGCCCTTCCAGCTGAATGGGAAGAAGCTTCCAATTCATTGGGAAGAACGTTCCAGCTGAATGGGAAGACGCTTCTAGTTGGTTGGGAAGACTCTTCCAATTGAATGGGAAATACCTTCCAATTGAATGGGAAATACCTTCCAATTGAATGGAAAGAAGGTTTGATGTTGAAATGACCTTGAGCTGCTCATCGGGAGGCACAAGTGATGCAAGAAGGAGCTTTCCCCAAGCTGGAGAGTTTTAGAAGAGGGCTGGTCCAGGGATGGATCCCCCAGGTGGGGATGCTGAGCTTGGCCTGACCTCCCTCGCACCGCAGGTCCAGGTTTGCCTTTGAGGGCTGAGCCACCTCCTGGTTTAAACCTCAGCAAGGAACTTTCAAAGGCCTCAGCCAAAAATAAAATAAAATAAAATAAAATAAAATAAAATAAAATAAAATAAAATAAAATAAAATAAAATAAAATAAA
>JAYECN010450420.1:0-20445 GCA_035222435.1 Microcambeva ribeirae | reverse complement strand
CAACTTGTCGTCCACCATGACGCCCAGGTCCCTCTCTGCAGTGCTGCTCTCCAGAAGGTCAGTCCCCAGCCTGTACTTGCTGAAGTCAAGGCAGACAACATACATGGATCTCCCATCACCCATCCAGCCAGCCATCCCATTGTAGAAGGCTATCAGATTGGTCAAACATGACTTTCCCTTCATGAATCCATGCTGACTACTCCTGATCACCTTCTTTTCCTTCACATGCCTAGAGATGTCAGGCAGCTCCCTACTGCCAAACTCCAAAGCTCTCCTTGACATTTTAACTATGTGTATGTATTAAAATCATACGATCTTCAGAATGCATATTCCTTTCAGCAATGGCTCATATTTGGAGAGATGACACTACCCAGGGTATCAGCTTTATCTATATTGTTTTAGTATTATCGCTTTACTGCTGGTGCGTGAGAAGTCAAAACATTTTGTGTCTGCTGCAATTTTCTTTACACTGAGTCTTCAAATTCTTGGCACCCCTCATCCAGCACTGACAGATGCCTTACTCACCTCTTTAGAAGGGTTGAAACCTCCATAATTTCTTTGGGAAACAAACAGAAACCTATTCTTTTTGTTGTTTAGTCACTTTCTGCCTCTTTAGATCCCCTGCTTTTCTCTCCTATTTTTGATACACTTCTGTTTTTGCCCTGCCTTGACAAAGCTATTACCCCATCATGTCCATGTGTGCTAATACTCTTTATCAATGACAGATAAAATTTTGCAAGATCCATTCAATTGCGATAGAAACAGAATTATTAGCATGAAGGAGTTTAGGGAGGTTTCCATATCAGAGCTAATCTTTATGAGAGAAGACGGAAGAATGGTCCTAATTTTTTTGCCATGAGTAATGGAATGGCTTTACTCCATTTTCTCTTAATGCCAGGTTGTGTTTACTTTTGGTGTTCAAATTTACCCCCCAAAATAAGCTATTTCTCACTGAATTAGTGGGATCAATACCTTGAATGAAATGTAGACTTGTTTTTTTTTTTTTTTTGCTTTTTGTTTTTTTTTCAGACAGTGGAAGGTTTTTCAATGGCTTCTGCTGTCTTCCACTACAGGTAAGAACAGACATTAAAATTTACAAGGACTGGAAACTCTTCATTTTTTGTGTGACCAATACAAAGTGACTGTATCTCCTGGTCTTCATTTGACTCATATTCCAACATGACTACTAGTCTCTATTACTAGTACAGTTGACATTGAGGTATGTGGGTGAATCTAATCTGGTAAGTCTTGTCTATACAGGAAAACTGTCTAACTGTAAAGAGTAAGCTGATTCATTTTCTTCTTATGCCTGTGACTAGTTCATCCATCCACTCAAAACAGAATAGCATCTCCTTCCAGTCATGGTTTTAGGATTCAATAAGAGAATCTGTTCCACTGAGCAGTTCTAAATTTTTTTCAGTGTTGTCTGGTTATCAGTGGAAAAAAAAAATCTCTTACCAAATTTTTAAGTTTATATCATGCTCAAGATGAGCAGAGCTTTTCTCTCCCACTATACATGGCACAAAATGCTAGTCTGTTGAACAATTCTAGTTACTGCATAATCTGATTAATGTGAGATTATTTGCTTTGGAAATGGAGCTCCTTGTTCTTTGAATTTTGAAAGAATTCTTGACTTTGGGATAGAGCCATCTGTTTCCAAATGGCATCATTTTTCTTACGGGGACAATAAATAATTTCTGCCTAATTTCCACAGGTCACCTCTGAATTTCCAGTGATGCTAATGAAGGATGCACCCTCATCATATCTGCTAATGCCTGTATTTCAAAACCCTCATTACGATGTAGAAACTAGCTGAAACGTGATATTGCTTCAATTTGAACAATTATTAAGGATTATTCAAAGAAAGTGTAATCATTTTTGAGAAAGTGATTATTAGACTTGCTTACATTCTAGAAACCATCTTTTTAAAGTATTTCTAACTTTTATCTCTTTTGATTAATACTTGAGAATTATTTCATCGTATAAATTGTAGCGAGAATACTGCAGAATATTTGAAGTTTGTGTATGCACTTTAGGTACAGTAATTTACCAGGTAAATTATTAGCAGTCAATCACTTCTTGGTTATATGAGAAGGTCAAGCAGCCAAACTAAATCATGGAGGTTAAAGACCTGTTTTGTGTGATGCTGGGCCACAGACTAGTTATTCACAGAACGGTTGGGATGAAAAGTTCCCATGGTCTGCAATTCCCTTCTCTTGGTGTAATACCTACCTCTGTCTACCTCTACTTTAACAAATGTCTACATTTTAGATATATGAGAAAGATGCAGCTGATAATTGGATAGGGACAAGACATATGACTCTTGAGAAATTGTGTGATCCAACCTGCATGGGCATGACTAAAGGATTGTAATTGTCCCCTTTTCCCCTGGAACTACAGTTGTTTTTTGTTCTAGCCATATCAAAATATTGCCTACTTGGGTCAGTTTTCAAACTTGTGGCACATTCTGGCCTTGCTCCAATTTTAGAGCATATCTATCTGATTACACTTAGTATCTTTTTCTTATTTTCCTCCTGTTGGAAAATGCCTGTTTGAGTAGTCAGATTTGTACTGACTGGGTACCTGCCTATGCTTTTGCCTGCTAGAAAGTTGTAAAAAGTTGTTAAAATTAAGTTATGAAAGTAGAGTGATAGTAATGATTTTCACCTTCACTAAGACTGAGACCCTAGGTAGATATAATCTTCAACATCAGAAAAAAAGTGCATTTGGAAAGTGAAAAGAAAGAAAGAAAGTGAAAAACATTCAGCTGAGTTAAAGATGCAATGAGATGGGCAGGTTGAATAAAAAATATCTCATCTTTCTTTCTTTGTTCTTCAGATAAAAGTGATTTGGGTTGTCCTGACACAGAGTATAGTCATATTCTTAATGATAGTATCATGACAAAGTATTGGTAGACAAAAAATAGTCAATAACCTCAGGATAAAGGAGTCCAAGTAAAAGCAGGACAAAGGAAATCAGTATTGTAACAAAGAACACCATGAGGAGCTGATTTCCACTATTACAGACCTCTGTCTTTTGTACTACTGACTCATAAGATTAGTTCGTACTAATATGTTACGGCAATAAGACAGAAGATGTCAGTGGTCAGTTGACTTTTGGCAGCATTTCTGCAACTAAATGTATCTGACATAAAAATGTGTGTTACTGGCCTGGTCAGTGGAAGGAGAGAGGCACTTCTAAAAGACAGTTCACCATCCTCTAGCTTATGCGTCTAATAGAGGCAAGTATCAGTTACCCCAGAGAAGCCATAATTGGTTAAACACTAAGAGAAATGGTCATGTTCCCCCATCTACCATAGTATAAAACCTACAGGTGACCTCCTCAAAGACAGAGATAGGACAGGGAAACTCCACCTTTGAAAATAAAAAATGGCTGAATTTTTGAAAGGTTATTAACTGTCCTGCACTAGAGAAAGGAAAATATTTTACTCAGGCTATTTTCATCAGTCAGTTGTTAGCTTCTAATTAACCCACAAAGTGGGGAAAGTGAAGCATCCAAAGAATCCTCAGTCTCAGTCTTTCCACTGAGGACAGTTTCCCAATCATAATTCCTAATATGAAATTAAGAAAAATATATTGCTTAGTATTCCCCCTTTTTAATGTAAAATATAGGCAATAGACCCGAATCAAACATATTCCTTCATCATAAGAAAACAAAACCATGGGGCATCTTTAATAATTAAAACCATTACCTTCATTGTTGCCCTTGTAAAAATTGAACATAAATTTCAGAGTGTTTTCAACACTTTTCTTCTAAGCGATGTTTTTTTTTTCTCAGGCCTCTACTTGTATTAAGACTTATCAAATTAGACCTCCTCCTTAACATGACTAAAAGCATTGTGCAATTTAATTTTAAAAACGCTTAAATTTGCTTCTGTGTGTGGAGAATGCCTCCTTCAGTCGTGATCAAACTCCCTTGTTTCAGTTAGGTCTTGCCACTGCTTCATTTTTCCCTTTAGGAGCTTTTTGAAACCTCTCCCCTAAATACCTTTTCCTAGATGATTTTCAAACAAAACCAAAGCAAAAACAAATGCTCACAACTTAAGTTAAGCTGTATTTTCACATTTTTACTGAACCATTTCCCTAGAAATATAATCACGTAGTTTTCTCAAGTGTCTGTGTTCTTTCCCATGGTGCAACAGTCTCCTTTGTGGAAAAAAATCTATCCCTCGGCTATTATCAAGTCAAATTTTGTAGCCTCTTCAAATCCAATCCCTAAGCAAATTATTCATAGATGGATAAAAAAGTAACGATAGAGATGAGACCAGATTTCTGAAAAAAATGGCCTCTTCATCCCATACATGCAATCCCCTTTCATTTCCAGCCCAGTTCTTCCTGATTTATATTCTTGTACCCTTGTAGAGCAAAACCTGCTGCCAATTCAACATACTAGCAAGGCTCACCCCTCTCTCTGCCATTCCTAGTGAGGTGGTAGGACAAATGTCTGGGGGAGGGTAGTTTTAGTTTGCTTTCCACTCTATATTATGGCTGATCCTTCCCTATATCCCCCCCTGCTTTCTTTCTTTTGGCTACTGAGCTGACAGTGCATGCAAACTAGCCCTGAAGCTAAATATTCAGCATACTGTGGAAAGAAAAAAAAACTTGTCCATATCAGAGGGAAGGAAAGAATATAAACTAAATTGTATCAATCATATAAAAGACAATCCTCCCAAAAATAAATAAATAAAAATGAGTGTGCTTCAAGCTGACCTAGTCAGACTCCATCCTTTATCAATAAATTATATTATCTCTGCCTCAATTATTTCCACCACAGAGGGTATCTGCAAGGTCATCACGACCCAAGTGACTTAATAAGATCCCAAAGAGATACAGTAGATAATTGTTTTCCGGTGGTTTATGTCCACAATTGATGCATCTTTTAAGGGCTGATAATTTTGCAGACAAATCAGTACAGCAAGTCTAAAGAGAAACATATGTTGTGCCTTATTCCAAGTGGATGCTAGGGTGATGCAGGGAAGAGACGGAGGGGAAGGTAGCATTGATTTGAAGCTCTTCTTGTCACTCAGCCTTGAGAGCTTCTTAGCAGCTTATCAAATATACTGATAAATGCATATCTCAGTGAAGCTCTAGGAGGACTGTTTCATGCTAAGGGATTTTTTTTCTTTTTAATAGATTTCCCCCTTAGACAAGAAAAACTGATTTCTGAATCTACACAAAAGGTTTGCTGTGCTTTGTGGGTGTATTGATCTGGCAGCACTGCAGCAGCTGTAAGCTCAAACGGCTGCGCTGCCGGCGTAATCAGAAACATGCTACACGCAGGATGCCGCAAGCACCGAGACCTCAACGAGCCAGACGGGGCGCCTGTCATTCCTTTCACAGCTAGCAGCAGGGTGAAGGAGCACCATGTTTGGGGACTATCAAAGCATGATAGTCTTCTATCATGCAATGAGAAAACGACTGAAGAAAATTCAGAAGAACACAAGAAAATAATTGAAAGTACCAGCTTATTCACCTACCATACCAATATGGTAGCTTTATAGTGCTCATGCAAATCAAGAGGCAGCCCAACTGCATTCTAAAGCCCAAAAATCTCAATTGAAAATGAGTCTGGGTGATATTATTGTACTGTGTTTATCTTTCTCATATTTTCCAGTGTGAAGCCCTGCTGTGTTAAGCAAAGCTTTTTAGGTAGGAAAGAATTTGCTTTGTTATTCTTAATGTTTTCCAAGCATCTTTCATCATAACAGAACACCATATTTTTAGCTTGTGTATATGCTTATATATTATTTTAATCCAGATTTGAGGATGTGTACATTTTCTCATAATGACTTTCTGATAAATGCATGGGCTGACTTTCCATGAACCACATCTTGATACACTACTTATCTCTGACATTTTCTGAACTTAAGTTTTCGATTCAGGCAATAATGCAGTACACAAAAAAAGAAAGGTAACATCAGTTGTTTATACCATGTGTGCTTGTCTTTAAGATTAGTAAATCATTAACGTATGGTCTGTTCTTGCAAGTGCTCACACACAGAGAGCATTTAGGCATACGAGGAAGTACAACGAACTGGGGGCACTTCCTCTGCGTGATTTTGCAGAATGCCTCTCAGATTTCTTTTTCCAGAGGTATACCATTGAGACAGAGGCTGAAAACCTGTCTGTTTTGGTGACATGCTAAGGGCTGCGTAAGTCTCATGAAATGTGCTTTTTTTTTTTCCTATGCCTATTATTTGTGGAGCCTGTGGAAAGGAGGGTAGTCTCAATTGTGCTTTCTCTTTCTGTCTACACAATCTCTAAGCACACTACACTCACTACCCTTTCATAAAGTTCAGAGTAAGTCAGATTTTTAAAACTGCTTTCTTTGTTGTAGTTAAATGTAGAAAATACTTTCATAATTCTAGATAAATTAAACGGAAGGATCCAAGGAGAATTAAATTAAAACAGAGAGTGGGAGCAAGTGGCCCTGACCACAGTAATAATAGCTGGAAACCAACAATCATCTCTCTCGGTAGCTGTGAAATTACTACAAAAAGTACTTGCCAGTGAAAATGCACAGCAATGCATCACTCTCCTCTGTTGGTTGGATCATGGAAAGCATCCATTAACAAATCCAAAACACTGGATCTGATTCACCCAGGAGCACCAAAAGGAATTAGGCATAACTCTGTACCAGAAATACATCATTCCACTGTCTTTGCTCTGGTAATTAACACTAGCAATTTAGAAAGATAAATATGTTCACTGTACAGACACATAACGCATTCACATATTCATAGAATAGCTCATGTTCACTGTGAAAGATGGGTATGAGTCATTCTAAAATGCATTTTCAAGCCCTAAGCATCAAAATCGCTGTCATTCCCAGCACTGTTTTGAGTTGACAAGCAGCGTTTTGTCCAGGAAGCTGCAGAGTCCACGAGGAC
This sequence comes from Microcambeva ribeirae, assembly GCA_035222435.1. NCBI lineage: Eukaryota > Metazoa > Chordata > Actinopteri > Siluriformes > Trichomycteridae > Microcambeva > Microcambeva ribeirae. The sequence continues at coordinate 13,535 of JAYECN010450420.1, read as the reverse complement.
AACTCATTAAACCTTTCTGTTCTCTAGCTCTTCAACTAGAAAAGGTGATCATTGTTAAAGACTTGTCCTTAGAACTTTTTAAATCTGTGGATCTCAAGAGGCCATGAAGAGGTATGTTAGCAGCAATAACCTCTTTAAAGTTCTGCTAATGTCTTGAAATTGGAATCAAGTTGTATGGGAAAATATCACTGGGAAAATACACTTGTGTGGTGAGTTCTGCTGCTGACTACAAGGTTCCTCTGTGACATTTGACGTGGCAGTAATGGCAGATCCACTCCACAAAAGCCAGCACCATATAGAGAAATCCAAATTAGCAGCTGCTGACCCGGACCATCCGCGTAGCCACACAGCACAGGCCTGCACAGAGGTATCAGTTTGAATTTCGACAGGAGTGTGGTTAAGCTGTCCTACCAATGTGACCAGAATAACTAGCATGGGTAAGGCAGAGGGTTTCAGAGTTCTAGGATTCCTAGTGCTGCAGCCAACCACGTTTAAAACTAACTCAGGCATCCCTGAGCATGCCAAGTGTGCCTGGGCTGTTTCCACCTCAGAAATTGGATGTCAGAATACCACTTCCTTGAACCAAGAGTTAGAGAAGAGTTGCAGAGCCAAGGGCTTTCTTCTTAACCCTGGTATCAGAGAACTCACGATCTAAGGCAGATAGGGCCTTCCTCCAAAGAGCAATCTGCATGTCTCTGCCATCGCAGCATGGAAGTCAGGCACCGGCTTTGGGAGGACTGCTCGCTAGGCATCAAAAATGCATCTGGACTGGGGATTTCCTTCCAAGCTCTATCATGTTTCTGCTAATGGAAGAGGAACATTAGCTACAAAACAAAACAAACAAACAAAAACTCCACTAATTTTACATCTTCTCTCAGTTATGCACACAGTGCATCTAAATTTCAGATAGAGACAACACACGCAATTTTTCTAATTGCAAAAGGTGAGTGATATGAATCACTCACCAGTTCACAGGCATGTTGGCATCAGGATGGGTAGCTAAACTATACTGCAGTGTCTCCTGTCTCACAAGGCTGGAGCACACGTAGCACTAGGCAAAACAGATGGAGGAAGAGTTTTAGCCCTGTCACTTCCTCCACCACATCCCCTCTGCTAAGTACGAACCAATACAGTTAAAATGGCTATCTTTTTGCTTGAAACATTATTTCATCTCTCCCTCTCCTCTATTTTTCTTTGTACTACTCATCTCTCACTACATGTTGAAATCACTAGGTCTTTGAGAAGAGCACTAACATTTATTTTATGTTTACAACATCTAGCACAGTCAGTTATTAAATGGCACCTGTAGACTATTTCATGATACAGCAAGTAATGCCTTTGAGCAACTACTGCAGCAGTTTTAACACATATTTGCCCCACTGAACAAAAAGATGTTTACAGAACAAATGCAATTCACTCCAGAATGTGAGTAATGATAATTTGGAGTAAGAGGAGATCAGCGCTTCAACTTGGCTACTCCTAGTAGCTCAGGACAACTGAAGTCTACTCCGCTTTTCATACAATTGCTAGAAGTTGTTCATGTTTCTTCCTGCCTCTTCTCCAGTTTTCTTTAGCTACTGAAATGATATTAATCCCCACGCAGGCTATAAGGATGAAGGCTCAGTCACACTGTACTGACATGGAGACTTCTTGCCCCACTTTGGGATTAAGAAGTATAGCAACCTGATTGACCTTAATAACATCAACTCTTGATCTGAAAGAAATGCTTTAAGCTGACCTAGATCTGGAAGTCAGATCTAGTATTTAGAAAGCAGGGGTAAATCATTTTCAAGTCTTAAAATTACAGAAATCTTTCAAATCATTGAGAAACACGGTGTTTTTGTCCTAAATAATTACTTAACAGAATAACTTGGATTGTTTGTTTTGAGATTATCAGAAAAAAGTTGCATTTAGAGGAATGGAAATTGGAAAAATTCACAGCCTGTTCTAATTTATGGCACCTAAATTCACATTTGTGAAGGTAGCTGTAGCAAGAGACTAGGTTCAGCTACGAGTTTAACATCCATATTGTTTGAGACCTCAGATAACTACATTTAAAACAGTACTTAAAAGAATATCATGACTGGATCTTGTTATGACAGCGACCACAAAGATCCATACAGAATAAAAAAAAAAGACAAATGAACTTTCCATTTGGCTACAAAATATTTTCAACATACAAAAATGCAGAGGAAGTGGCTAGGATTTACCTGACATTATTTAATTTGGGTGGTAACTTTTGTACATATGCTCAGTAGAATTAGGCCCACAGAACCTGCTCTAAAGCTTGGTCTGCAATGACCTACACAAACCTACTCTAACACTGTAGTCTATAGCCCTCCTCATTCACATGACTTTATTTCTACATTATTCCTTCTCTAAACCAGGCACAGAACTTCTGAAAGGAAAAAGAAAAAAATACATATGCATTTGGCTACTAGGAGTTAGACAGATTTCTTGGAAAACAGTTTCCAAATATTATTCCCTATATGCAGAAATGGAAAGATTATTAGGGGAATTCCTAATATGCTGAATAGAAACCTCAGTAGTGACCAGGAAAAAACTTTTGACAAACTGTTGATGTTCGGGACTATGCAGTTTCCCTGCAGACTTTCTGTTAGTTTTAGAGCTTGGAGTTGTCATCTATGCTCGTTTTGTTCAGCTTTCAGCACCTGTTCTGTCCCTGCGCAAGCACACATCAAGCTCTTATTCTTACAGTATTTTAAGTGAAGATTCTTGTCTTTCAGAGATGTCTTAAGGTACCACCTCAGATACATTCAAAATATCAGACAAAGCTAAAAATCATGTGCTCAGCTTAGGTATCTGACAGATTTTATCACAGCCTTTCAGCTCAATAGGAAAAAGAACTCCTTTTTCTGTGCCAAATATAGGAGATGTGTGTTATATGTGATTGCAGCTCATCAGCAAGGCCACATCTTTAAGGCAGTGGCAGTTGATATGAATGGAATTAATCTAACTTTTGCCCCTTGGGATTTTTCCCTAAAGACTTCAGCAAGAAGACGACAGAGCCATTAGTTAACAGCACAGTCATGGCTTCTTAATATAATCCCAGCTTATTAATTAATGAACCATGTAAATCACGTTCAACATAGCGAAGAGATACCCTCAAGTTAAATCTGTGTGGAGGTCAAAGAAGAAAGGTGAATAAGCTCCGGGGTTTTGCAGTCTTTGGATGTACATGCTTTCTCTTCTCCTTTAACACACCTGAGTACTCCTGTTGCTCACACTGGCAGGGCTATTGCTGTCAGCATGGAAAAGGTGTGACTATCTCCTGCCTTCACTGAACCGCAGGAACACCCCACACAGAGTCACCAGGCGTCTTTCCAGATAGCAAAGGATTCACTGTGTGCCTGGGTGCTTGGGCTTGGGTGGGATCTAACATGGAGAACGCTTTTCTCCTGGTGCTCATTTCTCGGTGTAGGGCTGACAACATAAAACCTGTACAGCTGGATAAATTGTGCTCTTCAGCCATGGGGAAAAAAAAAAAAAAAAAAAAAAAAAAAGAAAAGAGAGAAAAGGCAAAGAATATATGCATCTCCAAGGGGAATAACACACTCAAGTACTGCAGGGCCCAAAGCTAGCCACATAGTGTGCAATAGGCTCCCTCCTCCAGGCTAATAGGCAGAAACCAAAACACAAAGCCACGAAATAAAAAAAAAAAAAAGAAAAAATAAGAAGCACAGACTGTGAATAATCAGCCAGCTTTACAGCAGAGGCTGCTCGGGTTACTACGAGCACGTCAGAAGCAGCCACAGGGAGCTCTGGCGTGGTCCCCGGGCCGAGGGCCGCTCTGAGAAGGGGGAGCCCGCGAAGGCGGCGCTGCCAGCTCGCAGCCTCCTGCCCGAGGCTGCCCGAGGCTGCCTGCCCCCCAGCGCTGCTTTCCCTGCCTAACGGCTCCTGGCAAGAACGGCCCGTGAAGCCGCACGGGGGAGGTTACCGGGCTTTCGGCACTCCCAGGCAAAGGTGAGCCCCAGCAGAAAGAAGCACGTGTGTAGGCTGCTGTTGTGTCAATATTTATTTTCTCTGGACGCATTGTCTAACAAATATTTCCCTGAAGTCTGGCTGCTGCTCAGCTTTGCCCGGGCACCTTCAGAGAGCAAAAATGAAGGTGCTGAGCATGACTCAGACCTGCTGATGTGAACTTAGTACCAGGAACCTACAGAGCAGGTCGGAGAAGGGAGGATCGCATTGCTTCATTCCATGGGGGCTGTTATCCCTGGTAATACCATAAATCCCAGAGAACTCAGGAAGTACCTAAGATGATAACATTAACTAAGATAGCCTACATGTAATCATTCCCTCTTTTTTTAATAATTATACATGCTAAGGCCATTGGACTTTGGGCAGATGTGTAGGTGACTGCAACACTGACACTCACTCTTACAAATGTTAGAAGAAAAATTCTGAGAAATGGAGAGTAGAGAGGGTCAGATAATAGGATTGCCAGCAAAAGCACCATGATCTTCTGTCTTTGCTAACTTCTTGTGTGAGTGGCAGCATGTCATTGCACTTTTGGGTCTCAGTTACCTACTAGTATTATGGATAACACTAGCCAAAGTGGTTTTGAGGGACTAATTTAACTAATGTCGTAAGCGAAAATCCAATGAAGTCAATAGAAAAGCTCTCACTTATCTTAAAAGAGCTTCAGGACAGACCTTGATTCTTCACTCAGTGTTATAAGAAGCACTTGAAAACCCTTTGAATAGTGTAATATGTGTGTTTTTACAGAATTAGCAAAAAAATGTCAACTGGTACAAGTACGCATGAATAATTTATTTTCAGGGCTTCCCAGTTTTAGCAATCTTTGTTCCTTCTGAAAAATGTCACATTAAACAAATAATGTCAATACTAACAATTGTCTTCAATACTATGTCAGACAAAGTGTTTGTTCTGTGGCCTATAGACCCCTTTTAAGCCGAAAAAAATGCAGATCCGGCTAGATCTGAAGACAATGAAGTGAAGTACAAGAGCAGGCCTGCTTTACTAGCTCATGGTCAGCCTTTGTAAACCTTCATGGGAAGCATCAGTTGACTGACAACTTGTAGGCTAGAGCCCCCAAACAGGTTTTAAAGCTGTAAGACTGACTGAACTTCCTCTAGTAAGATTTGATGCTGCAGGTCAAGACTTTGCCCTATGAATAAAAAGCCATCATTTATAGGGCTCTGTCTACTTTTATCGCCACATAGCAATTTACAAAATTCTCTGTAGCTCTGGATTAAGGTTGGTAATCTCTTAGATCTGTTGAGAGCCTTTATGGTCATAAGGATACAAATGACGTCCAGGTTAAGGTCAAGGTCTTTACTGCATCTGGAAGCTCAGCACGGGAAGCACATGCCATGAATAGAAAGTACCAGTGCTGGCTGGGATGACGATGCCTGATGCTACACCATCCAGGCAAGAGAAGGAAGAACCAGAAAGCAGGCACTGAATAAATGCTTGAATAAAACAAACAGAAGAATAGAGAAAAGTTGCCTTCTAAAAGCATTTAGAGATGACTAGTATTAAAATTCAGGATTATGTGACACTTCTAACATGAAATCATTTTTGAAGAAAAAAAAAGTACATTCAAAACACTAAACTTGTTCACATTTTAATTGTTCATTTAAATTATAGACCACAGTGAAAAAAATCTCAAACACTTCCGTGTTTTCTATAAAATGGTGTCCTTTTTTTAATATAAGACAACTTTGTGGCAAACTTCATCTCATCTTTGTTAGACAATTTAAAAATATGTTTGCAAATATTTAAAACATCAAAACAAATCACTCTGTCTTAAAATGAAACATATTATTCAAAAAAGATTGCTTTCCCAGTTTTAAAATGTTAAAAAAAAAAAGAAAACAAAGCAAAAACCATTATTCATCCAGTTCTCATAAAATAATTGCTTACAAAAGTTATGCCCAAAGGGTCTGAGTCCTCAGCAGAGACAGAGTACAAAAAAGAAAGAAAGGCGGAAGGATGAAGTTGAAGGGGAACTCTAACCCAATAACCCAGACACTGTGCTGGCAGTAAATGCTGAAGTATTATCATTAATTGACATCACAAATACTCCAGGCTAAAGGCATTGATTGTCAAGGTCAGCATTTTAGGCAGCAACAGCAGGCATCCTCATCCATTAGCTCTGAAATATTGATTTGATTTCAGTCAGGAAAATAAAAGCCAAAAAAAGGAAAATACCTGAGCAATAAAATGTTCTTTCTCTATTTTTGTCTTTCAGATATATGAAGAGACAGCCTGTCCAGAGTATGTCAGCATTTATAGGATTGCTGAAAACTCACATGGATTTCCCATTCCTCAGCCTATTCAACATGCATTTGTATTTGAAATAGCAAAGAGAGTACCACTTTAAATGTAGAAAATAGAAAAGGGCGTACCTTGTAGCTTTTCCTTATTTGATAGAGAAGGATGAATCTCCAAACTGCAAGCTCTCCCACTAATAAGATTAGAGAAGACACAAAGAAGGTGCTTTGTAAATGAAGCCTGGTACATGCCAAATGCTTAACTGTGGAGCTAATAGCCACTATTAAGAAAGTCTCCCAAGGCTAGAAATATTCATACAATTGCTTTCTCAGCATTTATTGCCTCAAGTTTTAAAATTGTATTACTTCAAATGAAGAACCATATGATTAAACACAACGGACTGCATTTTATAAATCTAGACAGAAATGAAAAATCTTCACAAGCAGCTAAGCAATTCAAAACTTTTTTCTTTTTTTTTAACATGTAAATAATTGTCTCTGCTTTCTTCAGCTCTGTGTATGACTAAGTGTTGATCAGTGCTAACTCATATCACTAGGAGAACAGTATTGTAAAAGGTGCTTTATGGGGATAATTATAAATATTTTCTAAATCTATTTCTAGCAGGCGAGACTAAGCACTGTTGTCAGAACAGACCTTCCAGGGTTAAATATCATTCCTTGTCTCCTGACAGAAATACTTATTTTTATGCTTTTTTTTGGTCACTGAAGAAATTTTGAGGAGGAGTGTAACAAGGCTGGACTAGAGCCTTCTCAAACCCATTGGTATATGTATATGGGTGCAGTGTCCAAAGGCAAGCAGACTGCACTCTGTGTATGTGAATAAATATGTGACATCTGCAAGAATAAAGTCTTGCAGCAAAATCTGCAATGGCTCCAACTATAGAAATAAGCTCACAATTGAAAAATTATTCTTATAATCCCAGGAAACATGCAATATCTAACAAAATACAGCAGGGCTGGAAGGAAAATTGCTCCCTTTCAGTCTGAGGGTTAGAGAGAAAAAGCACACTATGTGATTATACAAAGTGACACTGAGCTTAACTTAGCTATTTTTGGTCACAGCATTTATGACGGTGAACTGTTTGCTGGGATCAGAAAGTACACACATTTCATATTTTCTTTTTACTCTAATTGTTACAAAATTAATACTACTTCAATAGGGTTGTGCACAATCGCACTACTGCTTGGAAAGTTTCATTATGAAAGGGAAATAAATCTGACATTTATATACTCTCTTTGTTACTGTAAGTTTATTTTACATATTCTATAGTTACAATTTTGCTTTATGCAATATTATGTATGCAAACTTCAGATACAGCTCTTCCCTGGAGAGGAAGGCAACAGCTCAGCGTGACCACAACTTGGGCAGAAGCAGCTGGGGGGAAATTTTGGCCAATGACTCTAGAAAAAAGTGGCATGGGAACCATCAAGTTTATGCAGAGGAAACGTTGTTAATATGAATGACCAATGTAATAATACGCTGAAATATATTCCTTTAACAGTTCATTTCCTTGGGAAAATGGAAGGAAGAAGCCACTCTGAATATGCAGTTCTAGGACTCCCAATTCATTCTAAGAACTTAATTACTTAGAGGAGTAAGTAGGAAGAAGATAAATTAATAAATTCTCTTTTTCAAGGGCATTCAAGCTTCAACATAATAGGAGAAACAGAATAAAATTAAGGTGATGTCTACATGAATGGGTAGCAGCAGCCAAGTATCTGCTCTATCTATGTTCCAAGGAAGGAAAGGTCTGTGCAGGTTGAATACTTACACCTGAAGTCGAATACTTACACCTCTTACTCCTTAGAGCAGGAGTGGAAACAACACAAAACCACCTTCATTTTCCCAGTGGAAGAACTCATTGGAGACCCATGCCTATGCTATCAAAGCCTAGTCTAAGGAGGTTATTTTAATGGTTAAATTAATGGGGGCTTCTATTTCAACAGGCTTTAGGACAGGCTTTCCCACAGAAATTACATTTTTCTCTGGCTCTTAGTGCTTACATTTTATTCACTGTTTTTGGCAGTGAGACAAGACAAGTATCTGCTGCAGTAGTTAAAAAACAGCTCCTGTGCACCCATGAAATACTGGTGATTTTTCAAAAGTGGTATTTTAGCATTGAGTTAAATAGCTACAGATCAGTGCTTAAAATAGGATGGCTAGCTTACAATATTATCCTTCACCCCTAACTTGAGCAAACAAAAAGGAATCAAAAATAAATTTAAAAAATGGCCAACTCTTATAGCTGGCTTACATGTTGGATCCAAAAGACAAGTCCATCAATATGTAATGCTATAGGGAATGGTATTATTATGTAATCTCTGTACATTGACTTCCAAAGCAATTTGAGAGACTCGGGACAAAGGAGACAGGACTATTGGTTATACGTAGGTCCAGTGGTTCCCATCCCTTCTCCCAGATGCTCTTAGGTGAGATGAGACTATCCAAAATCATTATGTTTCCACTTTTATCATGGGCCAAACAATGCTGTGAAAATGATCCAGTCTGCTCTCACCCCAATTTTTTGGCAAAGATACTGAACTTTAAGCTTTCCAGATGCAGGATTTTGTAAGGGAAAGCAGAATTTCAGAAATTCAAATTACCAACTAGAGAGAAACTAGCCACCATCTTTTATTAATTTATCTGTCAAATCTCAGGTTTGACAGTTGAGCTTAGATGGAAAAAAATCTTAAAGGATAATTTGCAATTTCTTCTTTCTCTTTAACAAAACTTTCAGAGAATTTTCTACAACCTCTAACTTCTGGGAGGCAGTCTAGATAAACATAACCATCAGCTGTATTTGGAATTGAGACAAGTGACAAATGATTAAACATTTAATGCCTTTAAATTGGAGTAATTTCCTTCAATAGGAAAGAACATTCTCTCCCCTAGAGCAAGTGGCTTAAATGAAAAGCTAAACTTTATCAGTATTATAAATTCATTCTAGCTCTAACTGACTTCAAGATAACTTGAATCAGCAGAGCCCATAGCAGAATTGTATCAGGTACACACTAAACCAACTTTGCAAGGACATAAATACAAAAATTGATCAATCTTATGCTATTTCCTAAGCATGTGCCTGGGAAACACATCACAGCAGGCTGAAAATCCCAGAAACCTTGTCTCTGCTTTCCAGTAGAGCTAGTGAGTCCTGGCTGGCTCAGCTCTCAGAGAGATTTACAGTTATTTGGCCTTCTTACTCTCATGTCCTGTTCTAAAACAAATGTTATTGATCAATCTGAATCTACATCCTTGTAAAAAAAATAAATAAATAGTGGCAATTATTCAAACTGAGCTAATGAAAATCTAATGTGTAGTCTACCTAGCCACAATTTTGTCTGCTCCGGGGATGGACTGGGAGGAAATAACATTGAGATTCAATGAGAATGTATCCTGGGGAGATTCAGGAACACCTGGGAATATGCAAGTATTGGAAGAGGATGCTGTGCAAAAAATACTCTTAGTAACCACAGATTTAGCTCCTCTGACACGGATATATTTAAGAGAAAATAATATTCTTGTCTGAGGGCACGGCTCCTACCTGCTGGAAATTAAGCATTTTTCAGGCAGTTCTTGCAAAAATTTGGGTTGTCATGCTAACATTTGTGTATAACGCACATCCACTATAAGCATCAGAAAAAAGGCTGGGTCTTTTTGACACTTATCGTTGACCTCTCACTTATGGCTCAGAAAAATTCTAAACATGGATTGAAAAGCCAGCACGCATAACCAGGGAAAGAAAGTAACATATTTTCAGATATAGATACTACATGCAGTCTATGACTGTAGTCTAAACACATTTACACCAGTATATTCATATGGACATTGATAACTGAACTCTTGTTCTCTAGACCAGGCTCTCAGTTTTGAGGCTACAGAGGCTAAATCAAACATAGAGAAAGCTGAACCTGCACTTTTAAAGTATGAATTGAATTCATGCTGTGAAAGGAATAAAGAACAATCCAGTCATAACCATTCCACTATTCACCAAAAACAGATAGCCGTTTCCTACCACTGACCATTAAAAAAAAAAACTGTAGACATAGCATGAACAGATCTCTCCCCTTTTTCAAACTGTCATCTTTAAGACAGATATAGGAGCAAGATACAACAACTGAGTACTCTGATCTAGTACCACTTTCACAGACAAACCAAAACAGGAATGGAGAAAAAAAAAAAAAAAAAACAGCCACTCAAAACCCAGGAAAGATATTTCAAGTGTCTGAACACAATTTATATCTAGCTATAGGAATTTCTCTGCTGACCCATTCAGATCAACATAAATAATTTATTCCCATAACTGTAATGTCACTGCACCTCAAATGCATACTGCAGTTGCAAGAATGAGGCCAATTCTTTCTTCGTGGGCATTTTGCATGAATCCCATTAGCTTTCCGGTGGAACAGGTCTCTTGTGCACAAGATGAGTATTGGTGCATTACCATGCTCCCTTGTCCACCCTCACAGACAAATAGGAATCTCTCAGTCTCTGGGAACATTTATGCTTGCTAATCCAGTTTGAATTTCCTCTCTTTTGTTTTACTCTTAAATATGATCTCCCATGGAAACTAGATTAGTACGAAAACTCATTTGATAAAGAATTCCATAATTCCGATCTTTATCCTTAGTAAAGAAAGAAAGACAGAAAAACAAAGACATAGATTATATTCCTACCGGGCTTTTAGGATGCAGAATAAAAATATTAATTCATGTGAAATTTATACTAAATAGTAGTGAATATTTTGTTAGGTGCTGAACTATAGACATTTGCCCAGAAACATTGTAAGTCTGTGGTCTGTCCCTACAAAAAAAAAAGTGATGACTTGAGGGACATATTAGGAAGACGTGTAAATATCAACAAAATAAGCCATAATATCTGATTCAGTATAAATTCAAATAATCCAAGTAAATGTAATGACTTCCTCTGCTTTATTTTGCCCTTAGGTTGGACTAAAATCCAGTAGACCAGCCATGAAATAACTACACTGTTATTTTTGGTGACTGCATCATATTAAATTGATAATGCAAAAAAAGCATAAAGAATAGGAGGCAGTGGTTACAGCACATCAGTCCTGTCATGTTATAGCCAATCAGTTTTGGTGTAACCAGACTAGTTTAAACCACCTTCATATTAGATGGTGATAACTTTTTAAACCATTCTAATACAAAGCAAGTACACCTTATACCTTAGGTAGCTTTTGTGGTAACAGTATTGAGTTCTGCTCATTCTGCCATTGTTCTAAATAAAATCTTTTTATTTTTGTTTCCATCTTTCATCTGCAGACAAGATGCTGGAACATGGTCTCCCACTATCCTCAGTACAGGACAGCTGGCAAACTCTCCCCACTCTCCAGTTTTGCTGCTAACAGGAGTCATAACAAACTATACCTATTAATTCTCCATGTTCTTCACAGTTCCAGGAATATTATTAGCAGGAAGACAAATGAAATATTTTTTAAACAAGCAGAAAAGAAAAGCAAAATGATCACCACAGAAAGAAAGGCTCTGGACTAGATTTATACAGAGTCTGAAGCACTGTGATAATGAATAACACAACACCTAGGGTTCAGTTGCCTGGCCCCAGGAGTGGAAACAATCTTGAGTCAGGTGTTTATTGTCTTACACAACACAAGCAACATGAGATACCTATGAGTGTGACTCAGCAATAATAGTATTAAATGTTTTTAATTAGGTTTCCTTTTTCAAAACAATTTGTTTGCATGCTAGTACAGGGAAAAGATAAAGCTGTCTTCTTTCTAATGGAGCAGAAGCATATCTCACCTGGAAATGCAAAAAAAACCCCAGTATTTCTGTATATCGTAAATGAGCCAGGTATTAATACTAATTAAGTGGGAAGCCCTCATCACAAGGCTATAGCACAAATCTTGTCCTTTTTCCCCAGTCTGGCCCATTCAACTGCAGGCATGTCTCTAGGGCTACAGGAAGAGCCCTCAAACCCAAGTCATTCATGACGTGTCTGTTAACACTGCACATAATTCCATACTTAGACGTGCTTATGGCAACTTATTAACTGTCAGAGCTAGAAGCCAGTAAGTAACAGCCGAAATTCAGTGAACAGCTTTGTAGAGCTCTTCATCACCGTGCTGCGAGTGTCAGCAGACAGTCCCTCCATTGCAGGGCAAAGTGAGCTAGAGAAACTGGACCCACAACTGAAAGACCCACAACTGTTATCCCTAAGGTGCATGGCCCTCCATCTCCTGTTCTGACATAGAAGCCCTCTTCTCCAGCTGAGCATCTGAGCCAAAACTCACGTTCCTGAAGCTTCTAATTTGATTTGAATTAATGTGTAAGTTTCTGTCCCCTTCAGGTACTACTGCTGCTGCTAACCTTATAGAGAGCACATCTAGGACATGCCAATGCATGATCTGGAGCTCTCAGTGCAAGTTAGAAAGTCATCCCTTTAACCCTTCTTTTGGGTGGACAATCCAGCTTCCCAAGACTCTTGACTACAACTGTACTTGGCATCCTCATGCAAGGACACCTGTGGACTCAGTCCCCAAAAAGCAGCTCTTGTTCACTTGGTTTACTGTGCTACTTCAGTCGCGACTGACTCCAGGAAAACTTTCTATCAGGAATACTGAGAGCTAGCATAGCCTCTAGACCACACCAAGCCCTCGGCATAAGAGTTTCTTTGCTGTTCATTCTTTGCTGTTCAGTAGCAGCAAGGGAAAGGAGAGAGAAGTTCCCTGTCCAACTCCCCCGTGACTCAGTGGTGCCCTTAAAACAGAGCGAGTTAACTCTAGGATGCCATGTAAGAGGGGGAGCAATAGAACTGCTATGCTCTCTGAATGAGTTCCTACCATTTGGTGCTTAACTCAGACCACAGCATGACTAGCAGACCATGTCCCCAGTAAACTTGGATACAAGGAAGGTTACTCTGCAGGCTCCAAAATGATTCAGCTCCAAGAAGGATGTAAATATGCCCAGACTTGCCCAGAGTTGCTATGGGGGCAACTCATAGACCACAGAGTAGTAGAACTCTTATATATCAGACCTGTGCTCACCTAAGTACTTCCAGGATATTGGTGGATGCAAGAGGTGGTTGAAGATCATACAGTGAAGCTGGGAGAAAATTTAGATATCACTACCTATTTATGAATCTGGACCTCAGATCTTTTAGCTAGCATGGTGGAACGCAGTGAACACAGGCATTAGATTACTTTTTTTTTTTTTAAATAAAACACTGAATGAAGGGAAAAAAAAAAAAAAAAAAGAATTCGACGAAGTGCTCCA
>JAYECN010450411.1:0-20445 GCA_035222435.1 Microcambeva ribeirae | reverse complement strand
GCCCCCCCCCCCCCCCCCCCCAAGGTTTATTGTGTTTTCATGGAGCAAGATAGTAAGCTAATACTTGTCAGGCTGACTGCTGTAGAAATCCTGTGTGCAGTTTGTCTTGATCAACTCAGTGTCAGTGGTTTTCATAGCACTAATGGAAGACTGTGGTGAAGAAAGCATGTTTTTGAGTAGCTTGTGTTAGCCTGCTGAGACTTCTAAACTGTCACGAGGAAATTTCTTCTAAGAAAGCTGCTGCAGTTGAGAACCGTGAGTGCTTCTGTGGGTTGTGTGCATAGGTAGGTGTCTGGAATAGGCAGAGAGAATTATGCTGCATCTTGGAAAACTTTACATAACAAGAGTGTTGTTTTTTTTGTGTAATGTCTAGTACTCTTGTAGGGTATTCCACTTTGTGCTGATAAACCTTTAGATATTTATGGTGAAAGTAAATACTTTTCACATTTGATCGTAGTATCATCAGTGGTTCTATCCTATGAGTCTTAGAAAATCTGGAAAATGAATTTTCATTTTATAGAATTTTAAAGCTGACTGAGTTTATATATAAAAGCCCATTTTGTTTTATTGTAAGGATGTAATTTGCTACTAGAGAAGAGACACTTTTTTTTTTTTTTTTACATGCACTTTTTTACATTTTTTCTGCACTGTTTTTAAAATATTTCTTAAATGTATGTTTTGGAGAAGTTTTCTGGTGAGACTTAATGAGAGAAAGATGGAAGCTGCTGCAACATCCTAAACACACAACTTCATCTGTGGGAATCACTGCTCCAGAGACACTTGACCCACAGACACACATATGGCATAGTTTAGAGCCTAACTTAATGAGGTCATCTGAAGTTGGAGTTACTTGAAAAAGGATAGAGAAGGGCTATTTGCAGTGTACTTCGAAAACTGAGGATAGGGAATTGTTAATGTAGGGAAGCTTTTGGAGTTGTGGCTCTGTGTATTTGCAATGTCTTTTATGTATATTCTGTATCTCTAACTATTGCATTTTTTAAAAAAATTATCATGGCAAGCAATAATTTAGTTCTCTGTAAGAGCAAATTCTGTTTGTTTCGGCTACTGTTCAGTTCAGCTGTGCAGATTTTTTTTTTTTCTTTGCTCCCTTATTTTTTCATTCTGTGTTTCTGCTCAATTATTTGTCCAGCTTTGCAGCTTATCTGTAGTAGCAAAAGCTGCTGTCTTTTGTGTTCCTGAAAAGAAATTTTTTTTGGTCAGGTACAGTAATGGTTTAATTATAGCTTTCAGTAATAAAATTCAGGTGTTTCAGATTCAGTTGATCTTTGCAGAGGCAGTACTTCTGAAGCACAGGTGTGATAACACTGACAAATCATTTTTATTTGGATAATGAAGAAATCACACATCTGCAAGAAAGGAAAGGATTTCAAGAAGTTGCTCCCTACTCTGAAGCAAAAGCAAATATACTGAATTGTCTGACATATGTTTGTCTGATCTGTTTGTAAAAAAACCCCCAAAGAGAGTAATACCACACCTCTTCACTGATCTATTTATAGCTGGTGCTTAACTACCATTATAGTTAGGAGGGTTTTCTTAATATTTAACTTATGTCTCTCTTGCTGCTGGTTAAGACGATTACTTCTTGTCCCGCCATTATTACTCATGCAGGATAATGATTTCTGTAGTGTTTTTACCAACTGTTGGCATATGTGAAGGCTGTTCCTCTGTCTCCTTTTATTTCAGACTTCTCTTTACCAAACTGTACAAACAGGCCTTCTCTTCACAGGCCACATTTTCTCTCTCCCTCTTTTTTTTTCTCTTTTTTTCTCTCGTTGGGCATCAGCTCTTACTCAATCTCTCTAATTTGTCTGCATCTCTTTCCAAGTTGCCCTGCCAGAATCTTACTGAAACAAAATAATTTACAGTAGAAATATTATATGACAGCCCTGTTAAAAATATAATTTGAAGGGGGAGTTTTTTTGTGAAAATGTCAGACCTTATCTATGCAGAATGTGAGAATTGCCATCCTAAATACTTCTTGGTAAGAGTTGTCTGACTACTGAAACATGATTGACAGCTAGAGTTCAACCTGTATTCAGTGGCTATTTGTGTCATCCTATGTGCACTTCTAAAAGTGCCACAGTTACTGCACTTCCAGCATGAGACTTTGATGAAACAAGAATGTAATTGGAGTGGTAAAACCTTAACCTGTCAAGCATTGCCTTTTTTTTTTTTTTTTTTTTTTTTTTTTTGTATGTGTGTGTGTGATAGTTTGATGAGAAATGAATGGATATCAAGTAGTAGTTTGCAAACAATTTCTTTTGCCACTGGTACAGTAAGTACAGCAACTCTTGGGGAGGATGCAGTGGATATTGTAATAAATGACATTTTTAAGCTGCAGCTTAAATACCTGTTAGTAAGAAAATACCTGTCAGGGTTCTGCATATGATATTGGCACTGCTATGAATACCCAATGAGGCTTTCAAATGAGAATTTAAATGTTATTGGTGAAGTGGCTGACAAGTCTTAGGTAAAATCTTAATCCATAATGAAATCAGCCAAAAGGCATTCCAGTAGTCTGCTTCCTAGAGTAATAAGCATAACAGGATGTTTAGGGAAGAGTAAGGAAGACCAGGGCAAGGATCTACAGTATATTTCAGGGATATTCAGTCTCTAGCTATTTACAAGCCTGTGGTATCTGGGTAGTTAATAACCTTCGGATTTCTTTTCTAAAAACTTGTCCAGTGTGGTGATGTGTGTGTCTTGTTTTTTTTTGCACACAGTTATCTCTTTCGCATCCAAATATCTTTTGACAAGAAATTCTACATGTATACTACTTGTAAGGTTAAAATCTACCCTCTTTCTGCTTTTTTTGAACGTTGCTCCTACATGATGCCACACTTCTATTTGTCAATGAGTGGACATTCTCATAGTCCTGATATTTCATTCCTGAGTTGTTGTGATTGATGCAAAGCTTTTTTTTTTTTTTTTTTTTTTTTTTTTTTTTTTCCCCCCCCCCTCCCATGTAAAGTTAAGGTTGCTTCCCTCCCCCAACTTGTATCACCTGCTTTATTGCTCAGTCCTGTACTCTGATAAGGTCCAGCTTTACTTCTTCAGTTGGCCCTTTTCTTGCCATCCTGAAAAACGTAGCATTGATGCAAAACATATTGTCAGAAAATGTTTTACTCCTATTTTCTGGATAATTTAGAATATGCTGAAAAGCAGAGGTTCTAGTTGAACCCCACTGGTATCCTCCCTGTGCTGTATGAGTGCATCAATTAGGCCAGCCCTCTATTTTCCATACCCCAGCCAATTTACTCGTGCATTTAAGCCAATTCATTGTCTTTCCTCTAATGCTGTGTCTGCAAAAAACCTTTGGTGAGACTTGTTCAGCTTTGGAAATCAAAGTAGTAGACTTCTTTCTCTAATTTGTTTAGAATACACCAAGAGATAGAAAAGTGAAGATGTCTTTGCCCCAGCCATGTCTACTCTTCCCTATTTTTTTGTTTTTCTAATCCTCTCATCTACATTTGCATCATTCTCAAAGAATTTTGTCACTAGGTTTGCTTTCTGTAGAGGAATCTTCCAGATTTCTTTGAGAAAGAACACATTGCGAGAATCCTTTTAGCTTACCTACAGTGTCCTTACATCCAGTGACTGTGGAGGAGGACAGAAAATGTTCATTACAGCAATACCTGTGTATACCTCTATATGACCTGGCTTCCTTTCTTAATGCTCTCTTGTATGTAATGTTTTGGGGTTCAGTTTCGTGGTAGTCTTAAGCCAGTCAAAATCCATGCAGGGATGTTTCCAGCTTGAACTTGTGCTCCTATATTTGTGTTGACCTTAGTGTTTTGGAAGTGTCAGATCAGGAAGATGAGCTGGCTGATAGCCAGCTCTCTTAACATACATCAAGATAACTTTCTAGGTGGATCTTCCATTTGTTCTTGATCTCCTGTTCACCAGTGAGGGTCAGCTGGAAAGCAGCAGTTAGGAGATAGTTATTAACTTCAGCTGCAGAAACAGAGAGGGAACTCATTTCTCTGACTTACTCGCCCCAGATAGTAGTCTTTCAACCTGTCATGGTAGTCGGGCTGAAAGATGAGCTGAAAAAGACAGAACTAAACTAATCACTGGAGTTTAAGGATGTGCTTTCTTCTGTATGCTGTCAGAAGTGAAATCTGGCTGATAAGTAACATAACTGCCCTCAAATTAAGTTGAAGTGTTCTAATTGTTTACAATATTCAAAGAGTGTGCTGGAAATCATCTTTTCCTGTCATGTTACTTTAATGGTTTTTGCTTAAAGAATAATGTTTGTAGATAAAGAATAATGTTTGTAGATTTATACGCAGATAACCTGTGCTCTAAAAAAGTAAACTCATCTTCTGAGATTTGTTTAGGTGTTACTGGTTTCAGCAGAGTCTTCCTTGTATTCTTCTTTCTTTTTTTAATACTAGTGAAGATTGCAGGAATCATTAATGCCTAAATATTATAATTAAATATAAAAATATAAATAGGCTTGCTTTGTACAGTTGGTTCTTTGGCTTAACTGATGATCTTGAATCGTGCTGTAACAAGGAGGTCTATAACATATTCTTGTAAGCATATATATATGAACAGTCTGTGGCACTGGAAAGTGTTGCTTCTTGTAGCATCTTCATTATGGTCATGCAACTGCATTTTTGTAATGTTTTTTTACTCTAATATTTTTACTCCTTCTTCGGAAATGCTTTGACTCTCCAGTTTTAAGAGTGGGCTAAAACTGTCTAAAACTGACATTGTTGCTGTTCATCAGAGTTTTACTGAATGACCTCCAAATAGCAGCAGTGGGTACTGAGACAAGAGCAGCATTGAGATTCTAGGAAGAAGAAACAGCAGCACCAAAATATGATTGTAACAGTCATTGTAGTGCATGTCTCACTGATCTGTATTGTATTCATTGACACAAGTTACGAAGATGAAAATTTCATGTATCTATTTTGAGAAGCCTTTTATGGTACCATTCAGTTCATTTAAGATTGTAAATTTGGGGAAAAAGTTACAGTCTGCAAGTGTTTTGCTTTGTATATTTGTAAGCATTATAATGTTATCTTAATACGTTAAATAAGATTTAAACATTTTTATGATGTAAGTAGCATTAATTTATGTAACATATCTTAGTCAACGAGAAGGAATTAGGCACACTCCTTCTGTACTGCTCTGAGATTTTTTCAGTCAACTTGATGGTGATAAATTTCTAAGATAGAATGTTTTGAAGGTAATGATTTGGTCATTTACAGCCCATTGAACTTGTCTGTTGCTTTTTAGGATACTCGTGTATGAGAAGCTGGTCTCAGCTGCAAGCAGAGCTAAACACAATGAACAGGAATGTGAGCAGAATTAATTTCTAATTAGTATCTTCCTCTGTGATATTGGCAATGTTTTGCAAAGTATCAGTGTGGTGTCTGAACGTCCACACCTTTAGTGGCTCTTCAAATTAAAGCTGTTATATATGTTTCATAATAATTATTTTCTTAAAATCGTGAGCAGGCTTAAAGCATCATTTCTTCAGGTAAAAGTTCTGATGTTTCAGCGAAGTCATTCTACAGGAAGATGAAGAAATTAGCTGTCAAAATGGGTGCTTGGATTGCTGATGAAGCAGTAATACTGTACAGCTGTAGCAAGGAGGGAAAGTAGGTGACTTTCACTTTGAGATCAATTACAGTCTTACAGTGTTTGTTGTACTTGAGTGGGTTTAGAAAAGGGTGGTATGTGGAGGTTCCTGGTTCAGTTTGGAAAGCAGAGGTTGGTTCAAAGCAGGAACTGAAACTGAAGTCCGGAAACTCTAAATATGCTTATCTCTCCCAATCAACTGTAAAGGAAGGGTAGGGAGATTAGCCTTCCTAGACTGCAATTACTCTCTGAATGCTGCTGTAACTATTAAGATATCTATCTAAAAAGCATAATTTTGCTATAAGCTTTCCTTGAACTAAATAATATTCTGCATTTTTATGAGAACAATCATTAAGAATTGTCCTTGTCTTCTCAAGCCTTCCAGGGCTTTTTAACTTTTTGGAATCAATATTGTTCTTTAATATGATACGTTATGTGGATGTGTTAAATTACAGCTTATAGAAGAGCCAGCATTAAAGATATAATCTAAACAGATGAGGTTTTACTTTTCTCACTGGGCCTGTTGGATCCTTACAGTTGGTTCTGAAGTTTGTCTCTCAAAGTACTTGGATTGCATTCATACTACTAAAACTGACAGTCTTGTTTTTAACCTTTTGGCCTTCTTGCAACTGGGAGGGCGCCATCCATAATTAGGAGTTGTATTTTATGCAAGTCTCCTCTTTTGGAAATTTAAACTCCAGGAGAAGTAAATCTGGTAACCGTACAAAAAATAAGCTCCGAATCAGGTCTACTGCTATACAGCAGGGCATGTTCTCTGTGCTAAATTAGACGTCATTTCACCTTTTTCTTAGGCTGGAAAAGGAAGATTTTAAGCTGTCAGCATCAGAAATCTAAAGTCTGTATGTTGGAGAAATCTGACTCTAAAATGTCAGGAAAGGTTTTGACTGCTTGAGCCATCCTATGCTTGCTATTTGATTTTTTTTTTTTTCCTGATACTACACTCTGAATAGTAAATCTATACCTGTGTACAGAAGCAAGATGGCATCTTTATATCTATTTTGCATTTCTATTCACAGAAGATTGTGTTAACCTTCTTTGCTGTTGCATTGACCTTAGATGACTGTGCATTAGCATTTAATAACTTCTGAATTGTCACTTGCTAAGACTGCTCAGTCTTGTAACTGCAACTTTGAAATTTCCTAAATGACTGCAATTTGGTGTTAGCATGCAAATGCATGATTAATTATATAAAATATTTTAAATGCAAAAATGAATAATTTAAATGGAAAAAAAATCCGGTAAGTTATTAAAGGTATTTAAGCTATTTAATTCTACTTAAACACATTTTACTAGACTGTCACTGCTATAAACATTTTTTGGGATCACTTTTCCTGAGCCATAATTTGCAGTTTTTGTGGTGCCTGTTTTACTCTTGGCAGTCCATAGGAGATTGTGGTAGGAACAGTGCTTGTCAATGTGTTTTTTTGCTAGATAAGAATATGTTTCTCAAAATACCATATTTTAATTCATCAAATTAGTTTCCTGTAAGTTAATTAAGCCTTTCAAGAAAATAATTAAATCATTGTATAATATTTAATCACATACATTGGCAAAATCTAAGTATGCTAATTGCTGTACTTACTTTTGTTAGCTAATCTATAATCCTTTCAAGAAGACGTACTTTCCTTGGCAGTAATAACCATCCTGGACGTTATTACTGTATTTTTGCTTTTAATTCCATGATAAAAGCTAAATTAATTATTGTATTAATTTACCCACAGTTGATATTGAGGTAAATAATCTATGGCTCCTGGGCCCTTCCTTTTATGCTTCTCAGTTACTTATTCAACATTTGCAGTCTACTGAATCTTCCACATTTCCAAATGTAACAAAATTAGGTGCTTGTAACCACCTAATTAATTAACTTCAAGTATTTACTCTGAAATATTTTATAGTGCCCCATATTCTTTTGTTATCATGGATGGTGATACTTCTATTCCAATAACGTTGTGCAGTAGTTTGGATATATCTTCTTTTCAAAAAACAGAATAGAAAATGGTTTCCTACTGTTTTTTTTTCCAATTATGTGTCACCACTTAGAGCTTCATCATCTAAATTCAGTCAAATTGGATACCTTTATCTGAATACAAATTATTCTATTTGTATTAAAAACAAACTTTGATTTGGGTGCTGTCTTAGGCCTGTTGTGCTGATCCTGATTTAAAAGTTGGCTCAGGATATTGTATGTTTAAGTTGCTTGTCTGTGTACAACAGGTTAAAATACTTGGTGTTTTGAGTAAACTAATTAGGAGACACGGTGAGAAACTGGGAACAGAGTTTAGCAGTGTATGGACTATGCTCCATGGGAGAATCGGAACAAGACTTAAAATATTTTGAAAAAACAAAATAAAGTTGTGCAGAAAGTAAGTTCTGAATATAAGCACTATTGTCTCTCTGTAAATGAGCATTTAATGTGCTTCGGATTCCTTGAGTTGTCACACAGCTATTCTAGTGGCAGGATGGCCTAGGCTTGTCTGTTCAGGTTCAAATTGTGGATGGTGTCATCTCTGGAAAAGCAGGCAGTGAGAGGCAAAAATAGAGGGCAATACATTTCCTGTTTGTTCTCCAACTCAGGGACAGTTTGTCAGCCCTGATTTGTTGCCCTAGACCAGGGAGTTGGTTGTGAGAGTTGCAGGTCTGGGCAGTTTCTTTTCCATGGTCTGGCACGTATGGCTGGGAAGGACTGGAGAAATGGCAGAACCCAGCACGGGGAGCTGGAGGGACCCATTCAGTTTATCCTGGGCACTGTAACTGATCTCAGCATCTGTGAAAATCAGAGGGGGAAGAAAGTGCTTCAGAATCAAAAGGGTTACCTGACAGAAGGAGAAATAGAGAGGAGGCTGTTAAAGCTCCATGGCTCTGCCCTTGCTGAGGTGCTGTTGGCAGGCAGATATTCCTCCCCTCTGGCTTTCAAAGCTAAAGATTCCTTGAGGTGAGCATGAACTAAGGAGTCCCTAGAGTGAATAAAAGGTCTCAACAGCTATTTCTTTTTTTCTAAGACTTTTATCTGTTCATTCCCCTCAATACATTTTTATTTTAAAAGATGCCGTAATACTGTGACAGGAAGAACACTTCCATTATTGTATGATTCTATTCCCTAGCTAATCTCCGATTTGTAATGGTCCAGATTTGACCCATTAAGTCCTGCACTTCTTCAGTAAATACACCCTTAATTTATTAATGTCATTGGCTTTTGAGTTGGCTCAATTCATCTTTTTCATTTTTGCACTCGCCCTGTGAACACTTTTTCTTGTAGACTATTGAAATATTTAAGGAGCTAAGTTTCTCTAAAACAGAACTCATGTCTGGCATGTTATAAGGCTAGACTTCAGTTAACAGACTTTTTTTTTAACCTGCTAAGATACTGTTTTGCTGCTGCTTTAACATTATTTAAAATTGCATTTCCATTCTTGAGCTTTTTGTTCAAGGTGTGTGTTACATCTGTATAAAATGTTTTCCTTCCCCTTCTTTCCTGTGGAGTATCTTTTAGGCATCCACTTAGAATGATTCTGAATTTTCATTTATGACTCCCGTACTATGTTTATTTTGAACTATGAAATATTGTGCTTCAGAAATATTTAGGCATTACTGTTTGCTGACCTGTTTTGTTTAGTTAGTGTATTTGGGTCATGGTCAATGGAGCTTAAACAAAGAATCTTATTTTTGTTCAAATACTAATTCTTGTCTGACAAGATGAAGTCCTGTTTCCTCGTGCTAGAGACAGGATTTTCCGTTAAGCAATTATCCTCTGTTAGTCTTGGGAAGCTTTAAAGTCTTGTCACTGGCCTTTTAAAGGTCTGTTGTTGAGATAACTCAATCATTCTAGATATGCATATATTAGGCATTTTGAAAAAAAGTGTGTCATTTTTTTCAATTTTATTAGAATTGCATTTAACTCAAGGACATGGACTGTATCGAGGCAGTTCATGGGGAATGGTTTAGGCAGAATTTTTGTTGTGGGTAAAGAGCTAAACCAGTTCAGTGTTTCCTGGCTTGGCGTCCTTGGTACTGGTACTTGGTGACTGGTGCTGTGTAAAATATGGTGATGTGGTTATCCAGCTTCATAGAAAAGAAGGAAATTGAGCTATCTGTCCTTCTCCCCAGGTAAAAACAAAAAAACAAACAAAACAAACAAAAAAAGAACTCCTAGAACATATTTCTCTATACACATTCAAGGAAACAAATGCAGGAAAAAAGAACTATTTCTTATTTGATTTTAAGTAATTAAGTGATTTTTCTTCCAGCCTTGTCTCGTACAAAAGTAAGCATCTGATTCTTTAGAAGTAGCATTTCTGAGATGAAAATCATTTTGTCTGGCTCATTTTCCTCCACAGGAAATAAGTTGTAACAATGATTCTGTGTCTTCTGGCTGAAACATTTAGGTGAAAAAAAATGTAGTGAATTAATAACCTTAAGATTCTTGTTCCTCTTAGGTTAGTGGACTTGAGAAATAGGTTAGTGGACTTGAGCTTTGCAAGACACCTTTCTGTGTAGTTATGCGTAGTCATGAAATTGGGCTAAGACACTGCTTATGCTGCTTTGTCTTTTTGACTAGTTTGAACATACAAGACCCCATGAAAACTGGCTTGTGTTCTTGTATGCTCAGACACTGCTGCTGCTGTTATGATTTATTTAGGGCTCTCCTGGTTACCTGTGGCTAATTTGACTCTCAGAACTTTGCACTTCTGTTATGAATCTGAATGTTGTAGGAACTATTTTATTTTTCCAGGTGAGATATTGTAGTATCCCACAGAACTAAGCCCACTGAACCAGATATTGGTCTCTTAAGAGTACCTGCTTTGCTTGCTTTCTTCCCTCACTGTATAAGGCTAGATGGTCTTAATGTGTGTATGTGTGTTTTCTTGTTTGTTTTTGTTTTTATGTGAATAAGATGTGAGAGACTCTTTATCTGCCCATGTTCTTTTAGCTCAGTAAATAAAGTAGCTTAAACCTATTGCATTTATTATAGGGAGAGTATATGCATATGGACAATTGGCACAGTTTGAACAGCTAGGTTATGGGCCACATAATTTACTTTCCTCCTGGCTTTGTTTCATTTGCTGTGGCAAAGTGAAAAACGATTTCCAAGAATCACCTTTTTTTTTTTTTTTTTCTCCTTCCTCCTTTCCAGCAGCTTTCCCAGATCCTGAAAGACTTTCAGGCCCCGTGTAAGGTCCCTGATGGGAAGTGAATCATGAACATGAATCACCGTGCATACTAATATACTAACAACTAATACACTGGGTAGTCCTTAACAGTCCCCACGTGCTCCCACCTGCTGCCCTGGGCTGGCTTTAGGGCTCGTTTGTCACTCCGCTAAGGAATTAGACCAAGAGAAAGCTAATGCTAAGGAGGAGAGGAAAATGCAAAATCAGAGTTGAGAGAGTTGTGTTCTGTTGGTTTAGCTCTGTGAATGGACTTTCAGGGAAATCCATACGATTTAGCCAAGCGGGGTGGAACTTTCAGCTCTGAGTCTGGAAAGGGATGATCCTGTGCAGCTCAGAAGAGATCTCGTGGAAAGGGCTGGGCTCTCCCTCATTGGTAGCAGGGAGCAGTTATTCACCTTCCTGCATTTAAAAAAAAAAAAAAAAAAAAAGTTTCCTTCTATGTTCTTGAGTTATACATCTGAATTCTTCTGGGAGTCTATCTTACAAAGAAATCTCCATGTCTGCTTAGGGATATGTCTTTAGGTTTCTGCTGTTAAGCTCCATAATAATATCTTAGAGAAAGGTAATTAGGATTATTTTTAATCAATGTTTTTTTTCCCCATTGAATGGTATTGAAGGTACCCTGATACACTCAGTCTTCATAACTGTGCCCCTTATATTTCTTTTTTGGGAAATTCATATGTAGCTATACTAATAAATTACTGTATGCATGTTAAAAATGAATTTATCTTAATTCCTGCTGAGGCTTTTTCTTGCCCAAGGTGTGCTGGAATAATCTGGTAATGCTCTTGTATGGTGGGGAAAAATGGTACAAATTTCTAATGATTTTAATGTGTATCAACAGGAAATGTTGATGCCTCTAGATTTAGGTCATGTTTCCTGAATAAAGGAACCTGTGAAAATAAATTGCATTTTAAATACCTAGTAATATAGCAATATTGGCTAATAAAGCTACTAAGCATGATTTAGGGAGTCTAGATAGAGACTAAAGTCAGCTTGAGTCTACCAGAACATTTGCTTCATACTTTGAGGCTTCTGAAAGTGTGTGTGTGTATATAAATACACATATACATAGATGTACAGAAATTTGTTCCTCTGAACCCAGAGAGGCTTTGGGGACAATATTTGCTTTTCCACATGTCATATCTGCATATGTTATCTGTAGTTTATCTGATATGCAGAGTATCAGATAAACTGCCACTCGACAATGAAGATTTGACTGCCTTGCATTATTTTGAAGATTTCAATAATTCCGTAATTCTGTTTTTGCGTTTTAGGATATAAAATAATGGTAACGGGGCATCCATTTCCCTGAAGTTCAGATTTTCAGGCTCGCTGCCATTATGGGTGAGTGTTGTGCACGTATCATATATAAAAAATTAATTCTGTTGCATATCCTTCCTAGTGAAAAGCAAAAACATTTGTCTAATGCCTTCTTTATACATCCTTAGGAAGTGTGTATTCTGTGTAACTCAATGTAATATCTACATGAAAAGTAGTGTTCAGCTGCTTTGTTAAATCCAAAGTATTTTACATATGTCCCACTGGATTATAACACTGTTCCCTAGATATTTCCTAGTATGAAAAACAGAAACTCATGGGTATTAGAGTACTGAGCAATACTTACTGTGATCTGAATTATGACAATTAAAAAAAAAATCTAAATCTGTATATTAAAGAACATTGCTGTATTGCCCTGATATTGCTGTGCAAAAAGCTGGAACTCTCTAGATGCTTGAGCTGTATTTCTCTAAGTCGGTATCATGTTTCTTAAAAATTTTATCTCAAGTTTTGAAATTGTATATGCTTTTTAATGAGATGCAAATGTCAGTCCTGTCTTCCCTCAGTGATGCTCACTCAAAAATACTGTGTTTCTGTGTAACTTTTATCTCTTTTTAACTTATAAGGTAGCTGAATCTAGGAAGTACTACTTAGATTTGTGATATTCTTCAACATTTTCTAACTTCAGTAGCTTTGAGTTGTACTGGATATTCAGTTACGAAGTAAGTTTTATTGCAGTGCAGTGTTTGCCTTTGTATCAAGTGAGCTGTTAGTGAATGCTGGGGGGGGGGGAAAAAAAGATTTTTCTCACCCAGCACTGGAACACAATAAAATAAGTTAGCCCTTTCAGCTGTGGCAAGTTTTAAAGTATATTGTGTTGTGGGGAAGATGTAACTGTCAGCTGCAAGAATGCTGTCAGTCTTCTAGTCAAACCTGCCTTTAGTGATTTACATATCCTAGTTATGAATTGTGACAGCGTGACTGGTGATCAAAGTGAATTTTCAGACCAACTTGCTGGTCTATTAAATTAGAAGACTGAAATTCCCCAAACTCTTATTTCCTGATTTGATAATTTGATGATGATTTCCTGATATTTGCTTGTATTTGAACAAAGTGTCAAGAAATTCTCCCATCTTCACTGAATACCTGGTGTGTTTGTGTGCTAATAATTATGCTGAGTTTTTCTGAGTCTCTTGTGTGAGAAATACTGATCTTTGTAAGTCAGAAAATTTAGTTATTCTACAATCTAGCAAGCAGCCTGAGGATGGGTGCTTAACAGCTTTGTAGATAAATTGTTACCCAGTGTTCTAGATTATATAGTTGATTATAGTACTGCTGTTGTGACAAGGAATTAACACAAAGTAAGAATGCCAAATGCCTTTTGTTTGCAGTGATGGATACGCAGACATTTGAGTACTTAGCTGCTGTACTGTTTTAAGGAGTGGAGATGCTCCTCTGAGAGTTCCTGTAATGAGGCTTCCTGTGTGCTTGAGGCTAGCTATTCAGGACAGAACAGAAATGATGCTCAAAATAGTCTTTGCTTTTTCTTTTCTTTATGTTTTGAACTAGAAGAAGAAATATTATTGCTACTTACAGTCTCATAATTTTTCCTTTGTATAGTTTGGGCTTTATTTGAAATGGAGTACATGAAGTTTTTTTTCTTCTATATAATACAGACTGCAGTTCTGTAGAACTAAGGAAAAACTGTCAATCTTTTTTTATAACCACACTTTTTCAAAGTTACCTTTTTTTTGCTACTTTAACTGTTCATTTCCATAGTCCCTGCTTATGATTACATATTTGATTGCAGCATGGCAGTATTTTTTGTTTGACAATTATGCTTTAAAGTCTAATACCTTTAGATTTTACAGTGTTGGCTGCTTAATAGTAAAATAATATGATAATTACTTTAAGTGTAGCAGGCCCTGTAACTTTTTTTTTGTTTTGTTGTTTTTGTTGTTTTTCTCCACCTCGGTTTTCTGAGTAGATGAGCAGCAAGCTTTGAATTCAATCATGCAGGATTTGGCTGTGCTTCATAAGGCCAGTCGTCCTGTATTGCCCCAGCAAGAATCAGGAAAACCAAAGTCATCATCACCTAAAAAACAGGTAATCTTTTAATAATCTTACTAACCTGTTTAACGTTGTATGTCCTGCTGTGCCTTCCCTAATTATTCTCTTTGCCAGACCAGTGAGCATAGCAAAATGAGTTATTACAGTCTCCCACACGTGCTGCCATTTTCTTTGTTCATGTTCTTAAATTGAGCAAAATGAAACAGCAGAATTTCAGGACAAATCATAGTGTATGCTTACATGACTCTAATCCTCATAAAATAATGTTATAATCTTCAATTTTACATGTATATAGGATTTTTTTTCATTGACCTACTGCTAGGTTCTATATTAAAATACCACGGGTGTGCTAGCATATTTCATTTGATATGAATTTTACAGTTTCCTTACTTGTCAACTATGTCATATTAAAGGATGTCAGCACAGCAGCAGAAAATAATTTAAATTCCTTCACTGCATCTTTGGGGCATGTGGGGAAGGTCTGGGTTGATTGTTTGTTTGTTCGTATGTTAGAAATGTGAATTCTTTTCAGTTGCAATTTTTTTTCTCTTTCTGTTGATACTAAAGACAATTGGAAAAACAGTAAACACTTGCACTGATATAGTTTCGGCTAGTTTGCACTCTATTTGAGAGAGTATGTCTGCTGTATTTTTTCTTGTTATCTTTCCTTTTAAGATTAAGTGACAAGGAGACAACTCATAGGAATATAATAGATTAGTAGATGAGATGGATTGGTGGTGGTGTTTTTTTTTTTTTTTTTTTTGTTTCAGAGTATCATTACATTTTGAAGGGAAACAAATCGTATGTCAAGAAATGTGCAGATGGTTTTAAATTTGGCAGTTAATATTTTGGGCTATTATGTTTGTGCATTGCTACTCATTTATATGCAATCTTGCAAAAATTGGAACAGTAAATTCACTAACTAGTACCCAATATCTTGTCTTAGAAATGTTTGCTGGCTGGAGGGAGCTACTGTTACAAGTATTTTACAACGTGCTTGAAAAAAAGGTCCTTGTATCTCAAAAAACATCTAATCTCTTCAGCTTGCTTTCTAAATATAAATTAAAAATAATGTAGTCAGGGAAAAAAAAAAAAGCTCTTGTGCATTGGAAATGTGCCTATATTGTTCAGCTCTTGAAATAAAAAGATTGGGGAACAAACTAAAGAAAAATATTAAACTGTATAACTTAACATGTAAAAGAATGAGAAGAATTGTCCTTTGTTCCTAATTTAAGATTCTATCTGATACCTCAGCAGAGAGATTTAGCCAAAATGTTTGGTAAATCAGGAAGAGGACAGCTGCCTAAAGACTATGCTTGTGGCCTAGGATTATTGAATCATTGCTTTGCTTGGAAGAGGTGGTAACTGTTGTGGTTTCTTTGTCTCTTTTATTCCAGAATGATGTTAGAGTCAAATTTGAACATCGAGGTGAAAAAAGGTAATGTGTGAATACAGAAATTATCTTTTAATTAAATTATTAATATAGTTAATATTAAATGTTAGTATTGGTATTAACCAAATAATTTATTGAACAGGTAATGATTAAATGATATTAATTATTTTTATTATTTTTTTTCCACTGCATTATTGCATCTAAGTGCGTACTAATATATTGTTATTCTAACACTGGAGTAAGAAACCTAGGTCTTTCAGCTCAGTAGTGAATTATGCTTTGGAGAACCCAATCTGAGTACTGTAATGCAATATTTATTAGAGTTTCTAACAAGATTGTTCAGATAGGTATTTTAAATTTATTTTCATCTTGTGCTTTGAGAGGTGAACATTGTGTGTGCTTGTAGTGTACTAATATCTCTGTACACCTCTGCTCTGATGGCTGCTCACAACCTTTCACCTTTGCTTTCAATTCCACGCAGAGCTGGTTTGCAGACAGCTCGTTTTGTCTCTTTGCCTCTTTCTGAAAGCATAAGCCTTCATTGTACCTACTGAGAAATGAATATGAATTAAAAATCTCTGAAAATAATTAAAAGAGGAAAAAAATATCCTGATCATGTTATTTGTTAATTGAAATGTAAATCTCCTAAGAATTGCTTCACAATGAAACTTGTACTTGTTGTAATCCTTAAGGATGTGCAATAGATCAGTGTGCATTCATGGTGGTTGCAACATGTGCCCTCTCTTTACAGGAATTAGAAAGGAGCAGTAAGTTCACTAACCATTAGCATTCTTCAGCATCTTTCTATCACTCTTCTGAACATCACATGTAACAGTGCATAAACAGTTGAGTGTTATAATTAATGCGGAATAAATGAGTCTTTACAAAAGCTTTTAAGCTTAAGGATTTCTCTACCTAGGGATTTATTGTGAAATAAGCAGAAGTATGAATTTAAAATGGAAAACTATTGTTTATTCACTCTGAGTCTGCACTAGAAGAATACTTCTGTAGCATATCAAAAATGCATATAATGCATTTTCAGAGTGGGTTAAGCTAAAAAATCCAATAGGAATACAGGCATGAAGTAAGTGCATTAAATGGCTATTATTGGGTGCTGATAAACCTAACTCTGTTCAGAGCTGTCCAAAGTACCTTGAATCTTCTTGCCCAGGGATACTGGGCAGACCATGCACATTGCTCAGCATGAGCTCTAGTGCTTTTGTTGCCTAAGCACGTATATCTAAAGCTAAAATAATGAAATGATGCAAGAAAAGATAAGTTAGGCAATTGCATTCTCACTAGATTTTTAAAAGGGGAAGTGGAAAAGAGAAGTGATCCTGGAGTTTGAGTGGTGAACGTGGCACTGTGTACCAAGGAACATGCACTCTAGTGGGCAGAGTTCCAGACCTGTAAAAAAAAGTTAACTGTAG
The DNA here is from genome assembly GCA_035222435.1 of Microcambeva ribeirae. Taxonomy (NCBI): domain Eukaryota; kingdom Metazoa; phylum Chordata; class Actinopteri; order Siluriformes; family Trichomycteridae; genus Microcambeva; species Microcambeva ribeirae. The sequence continues at coordinate 3,469 of JAYECN010450411.1, read as the reverse complement.
TGAAAACTGATATCTTTGTAATAATTGGAAGTGAAGTAGCTTCTAGCCTTATTTTGATGAGAAGGTATTGTTCCCTAAGAAGGGTACCAATTAAAACACCGATCAAAGGGACTGACAGCCTTTGCTAATTTCACGGCTTCACAAAGTCCAAGCGTTGTTTCCTCCTTGAATGTGCAAGTGGAATCTGTCTCTCTAGCTTTGTAACTTAAACTTAAAGAACTTTTTTTGTTTAAATGATGTTCTTCTTGAAATAACAGAATTGTTTACTGTAGATCTGATCTGTTTTAGACCTTTGGATCTTTTGGTTTGGAGAGATATTCAGTTAACAAAGTTTGGGTCGTTATCCTACAATTGCATCATTTTTATGGGAGCGTATTTAAAGAACCACAGTCAGTGTGGATGGATTTAGAAATTTATGTTATTTATTGTAAAGATTATGATATTTAGTTCAGATATAAAGATTGGCTGGACATGCAAAAATGAGGGCTTCAGGAATAATTCCAGGGTTTTACTGGAATTTTATTTTTTTCTCTGAAATAGAACGTTTTAGAAGTTTCTAAGAATTTACCTGTAGAATAGATACAAGCAAAGCATTAGCTTGGGAAAGAAGACCGTATCCAAGGAAATGAAATAGTTATTGGACTTGATTCTATGCTTGGCTATCATTTTTAATTCTTTCACTGTTTTTCTCTCTTTAATGAATAAAAATACAGAGGACAATGAATCGATTGTTTATTTTTAATAATCTAATTCTGAGAATATTCATAAGTATTGAATTATAAGCTTCTCTTAAGTAATGGACAAAAATCCTCTACAATTAAATTATTTTTCAGGATCCTGCAGTTTTCCAGGCCCGTCAAGTTAGAAGATCTTGCAACTAAAGCTAAAGTTGCTTTTGGGCAGACTATGGATTTGCATTACAGCAATAATGAGGTAATATTCTGTGTGTTGTTAATTCTCAATGTCTTGTATGCTGATTATTTCAGGATAGGGATCTGTTCTTCTTAGCAGTGTGGACTATTTCTAACATGAAGCTTAATTCTGTCACAAAAGCCCAGATTTCTAATGTGTGTGCCCTCAAACATATGTTCGTCTAAATTAGTATAGACAGGAGATGCCTTAAGTGTTTTATGGGGAGAGTCATATGTTAATAGATCAAGTCTCAGACTTGATTGGGAATGAAAAAAATTGTCTTCCTGCTCTGCTGTGTTTTTTTGTGGCTTTTGGGAAAGTTTTTGAGCTTTTCTTGTTTGTTTGTAAATTGGAAGTAGCATTTATCTCTTGTACATTGATCTTTGAAGATTACCGTTACTAGGAAATTGCAAAAATACTGTTTTGTAACATTACATCGGAGAAATAGACTCAACTGTTCTTAAAGTGTCTGGCTGGCAAAGACTTCTTGGCATCAAACCAGTTATGTCTGATTGAGATGACTTCCAGCTTTCCTTTTGAAGTGTAGATGGGATTGGTAATAGAAAATGTGTTTAGGGATGTGGGATCACTTCTTAGGAGCTTGGTCTGGTTTTGGCCTTGAGTCAGCAAAATGCTTGAAGGATTTGGACACTTAGTTATGTGTGGTATAATTCACTTAATCTGTATCTTTGCTGAAGAAGATTCCTGTAATTGCTGTTTGTTGGTTACTAATTACCTTAGCAGACACTTATGTGAAACTGATTGCCAAGATGAAAAATTCCTACAGAAGGTTTTTGGAGATTAGGAAGGTCAGAGGAAATGGGCATTTATGATGCTTAGCCTCAGTGCCTTTCCCTAATAGCTACTTAGGCATTTGAGCAGGTTTTCTGCTTGTTATCTTCTGCCCCAATTGGAAAATGATTCTGTCATGTTTCAGAAGCGTGCTGGTAATAACCTGCTATTAACCTTAAACTGCAGCACAAAATGAAGAGTTTGCTCATTTTGAGTTATCAAGGCCTTCCTCTCTTTCCCATCTGTTTGTTTCTAGCCATGAAGAAGTCTTTTGAGGTAAATTTGATCTACACAGTACCTATTTTGATGTCGTTCTTGACTTGTCCCTAAAACTCTCAATATGATTTTACTTTTGGCCTAAAAAAGTACTGTAGTTCATCTCTTGTTATACTGGAGTATCATTGAGACTACTTGTTTACAGATGGAATGGGTTCTTTTAAAATCTGTATTATGCTTTTCCCTTATTACAAGCATCAGTTGTAATTTACAGTGATCGCTGTAGAACTCAAATCTCAAGTGCATTTTAACTTCGTGTAATACCTGTTCTGAAGAAACATATAGGCCAAGTTGATTCTAATTAGAACTAAGTTCTAGTATAGGCTGCGTTTGTTCCATGGGGCTCACATCATGCCTGATGGCCTTCCTTAACAAATCTTGCTTTTCAGTGGAGAAATTATGTAAATGATATTCCTTCAGATAAATATGGTTGTAGTATGTATTGTGTGATAGAAAAAAAATGCTTTATGCTATAGAAGATAGGATTTATTTTTATGCCTACTTTTCATATGCTTGCAGTAATTCGGAAGATGAAAAATATCTTGAGGCACGTTTTTCTGAAATTGTAGAAAATTAAGCTGTGCCTGCAACACAATTATTTCCTCATTGTAAAGGCTTGTTCCACAATGCAGTGGTCTTTGTAGGCAGAATTAAGATTCTCCTCTAGATTTTTTTTTCTTCCCTCTACTCAGTATGTTTTGGTGGTAACTTGACACACCATTAATAAATGTTATATTCAAATTATTAGAATGACAGGAAAGATAGAGATAGCATCAATTCATTTCTTCCCTTGCTCTTGACTTTTTCTTGTATCTATCCTGCTTAAAATGCTTTTTTCCTCTCTCTGTCTTTCTCTGTAGCTTGTGATTCCGTTAACCACACAGGATGACCTAGACAAAGCTGTTGAGCTGCTTGACCGTAGTGTTCACATGAAGAGTCTCAAGATATTGCTTGTAATACATGGAAATACACAGGTATGATTTGGCATCCTGAATGTGTTTCTATGCTCAGTTTTCTGTTGAAAATGTAATCTATCTCCTCTGTTAAAAATGACAGTTTTCCCGTTGAAAATATTAGAGATTGGGTTTGCTTGGTTTTTTTTTGCTTGTTTTTTTTTTTTAATTAGAATGATGATGTGATAGAAATTTGAGAAGTGCATGGGGAATTTGAACAGTTGCTGTTTTGAACCTCCCTTTAAGTGAGATTTCAGGTGTCACTCCTTTGGAAAGGTAAATGCTGGATAAAGCAGCAGTGGTGATCTGCAAACCTAATAACACTATTATGGTATTATTTAACATACCATAGTCATGATAGGTTTCTGAATAATAATACATAATGAAGTACTGTCTTATAAGAAGGAGCTGCCAAAATATATAAATTTGGATATAAATTATCTAGCTTTTTTTATCTGCTTGAAAAAAAAGATTCTTTAAATGAATCTTTTAAAAATGTATTAAATATATTTATTTTCAGGAAAATAAAACAAAAA
>JAYECN010450404.1:0-20448 GCA_035222435.1 Microcambeva ribeirae | reverse complement strand
ACATAAGATAAAAAACAGAATTTTAAGGGATAAAAAAAAAAAAAAAAAGAGGAAAAAAAAAAAAAAAGAGAGAGAGAAAGGGAAAACGAGAGGCATGAATATACAGCCTGTCTGTGTTTCTGGAAATACTTTGACTGGTTTCTGCCTCCCCGTTATGAGGAATAGCTTGCAAGGCTTAAACAGAAATAGAGCTCATATCACGAGTGTTTAAACTGCAATTAGTATTGTTCCATTATTCAGCACATTTCCATTTTCAGTAAATATCACATTTTACTACCCCATATATTTGGTTCTCCTGTTATAGACTATCCCATTAGATGAATTATGAATGCGAACTATTAACAGTTTAGGTTCTTTTAAGTTGTTATCCATTTCAAGCTTTTGACAGCTTAAAGAATATTCGGTAAACATACCTCCTCTCCTAGCAAACTGCCTCTCCCAAACCAGCAGCCATCCCCGACCTAATAAATGGCTGTGCTCTCCCATTGTGGAGAACAAAATTAACTGAGGCTCCCCATATAAAAGACCATATAATTAACATTAGTAAAATGTGTTAAGTTACACTTAAGATATTCCGACAGCCTAATTATATCAATGAGTCATTTAACTCCTGCTCATATCAATTCCGTTTATCTTCATTTCCATCAGCGCGGATTGACGGATGGTTATCATTAGAAGTGACAAAACATCACGCTGCAGAAAAGCGCAGGACGATGCGATAGGAGATACTGAGACCTCCCGAATGCCGCGGAGCTGGAAATGACTCCTTGTACACACATCGCTGCCTTCGCTAAGGGTGCCTACAAGTTATCATTAGCCACATCCATTGTTAAAGACTAACCAGGTCAGTGTTTCTGATCAGGTTGCAAATTAGACCAATTGAAGTGTTCTTAACCTACAGACTGGTGTCAGGAAGGACCGAACGGCGCTCCAGCGACACAGTAATATGCGCCGGGCACAGCACCATTACTGCACGTTTCGAGCTGAGCACAAACACATTTAAGCAAAACGTTTGGGGACGGGGGGCAGAGGGGATGTATAAAGAATACAAATTACACAGACAACATTATGCTGTTGTTTTAGCACGATTTTGATGAAATCCAATTGTTTGATGGCAAACGTATTAACCAAAAGTGCAGACTTGGGCAAAGAGAGCATTAGAGGTGCAGATAAACATGTCATTATCAAGCCAAGGAACCAACATGTATTTCTGTTTCAAATTATAATCCTGCTGCCTTTCAACATAATAGTTAAATAACAGTTTTCAGAAACACAAATGCTGGCTAAATGAGGGGTTTAAAGTCTGATCCAGCTCAAGCATTAGACTTGGCTGAGAAAGCTGATGTTTGGAGGGAGGGGGGAAGACTAAAATAGCTTTACTTTCCACGTTCATTATTTTTTCCTTCTTGCTAGTTCCCCACACGGACTCAATAGACGGGCGTTGCATCATGCCTATGCACATCAGCAGCGTAGGTGAGCAGGTCTAACCAAATCAATGCCACAACAACATACAGAAAACACACAATCCATTCAGGTGTTGGCATTTTGCAATGCTAGGCTTCTATTTTTCCTATAATAAAATAGCATGCTAGTCATTCAAGTATTTAACCTATTGGTGCTTCCACGATTGACTAATGAGCATCGGATAAAAAGGGTATTGCAGGTAAGGGACTATTAGAGGACTGGTATTTGGAGAACTTTCTCCTGGGTTGGCTTTAAACAGCGAGTTAATAAAAGTAGGTGTGAAAGTTGAAGGAATACAGTTGAAATGATGAAAAAGAAACAAGAAAAATCTCTATAGGATACACAGTTTGCAAGGATATAGATGCAAATTAAGAAGTTTGTTAAGTGTGTTTAGAGTTTGGGTGTATATATGTGTGGTTTAGTGTAGCCACTTCAGCAAACAGATATTTGCATGTTAATGTCAATCACATATTTTTAATCACTCCAGTCAGTGCCTAGAACAGCTACCCTGAGCCTGCACGTTAATCAATATGCACGGAATACATTGTCTCGAGAGCACACAGTTATGGTTGTAAGTTAAGGTGATTATGCGGAACGAATTTCTGAACTGGAAAACTGTTTATCAGTTAACAAATGGCAAGCAAACCTCAATTTATGAGCCACGTGCGGCGAGCTCTTTATAGGCTATTTGTGATGTATTTAGCAGCAATGACTGACAAGGTGGAGAGGACAAGGGATGCTGCATGACAAGCTGTGACCAGCTGAAGGACTTCAGGTCAGATGATAGGCAAGTGGTACAAAACTGGGTCATTACAGCTTATGAATGCAAGGAAGCAATAGCCCTACATAGGCACTCAAAGCTGACCAAGATGTTGCTGTGAAGACCCTGCGTTTGTGTGCGATGGGTGGGCAACGACTATCAAGAAAAACTTCATTGGCTCTGCAAAATGCTACTGCGTGCACTGAGCAACCCTTCCCAACACTGCTTTTTCCATTCATACTTTCTCACATGCTTTTTTTTTTTTTTTTTTTTTTTTTTTTTTTTTTTTTTTTTTTTTTTAAAAGAAAGCCACCTTTCCATATTTCCACCTGTGGTTTGTGTAAACCAGTAGGACCAGGCAAGTCACCTGGACTAAACACAGGTGTGTTCTGAAACAAGCACTGGGTTTAACAGCACTTAACGCTTGACAATCCAGCATAGCCCAGAGGAAGAGCCCCTCACCTGGGAGCCAGGCCTTCAGCCAGTGGCTTTGGACCATGCTGCAATGGACTAAACCAAGAGAGGTCAGGAAGAGTTTGTAGACTTTCTGCTCCTCCAAACCCTAACCTGTCCCCCTGTGATGATTATCAATCGGTTTTGTCAGGTTTTCCCTCGTGCCCTATGTGTAGAGATGCAGCAACTGCCAGGTGGGAAGAAAGGAACAACCACAAGCACAAGCACAACTTGTTTCTGAGTGAAACAGCAGAAAATGAAGGAAAATAAAAAGTGACTTGTTAATATAAATAAATAAATAAATAAATAAAGCTTTTCAGCCAACCTGACCTGAATTCTGAATGAGTTACTTCACAGTTTAGCGAGTCAAAGCCAAGCGACAGCTACAGGTTGGGTTGAAAGCATGTGTTATTACAGGCTATTATCTAGGCATGGGCCAAACCAAACACCGCTCTGAAGACCTCCCAACAATGGTCAAAGAGGGAACCCAATCCAAATTCTGCCACTTGTTCTCATCTCAAACTCCGCTTTAAAACAGGAAAACCTGGATGCCATAACACAGACTTTTGAACTTTTTATTCAGGGTAAAATGAGAACAGATATACAATAGTCAAAATAAATCACCCAGCTAGTCACTCAGGGTGGAGGGGAAGGAAGAAAGAAAGAAAGAAAAAAAACAGGAAAACAAAAACGTTTTTAAAAACATAACTTAGATTTCCGAGAAAGGAATACACAAATATAAATGTTGCATTATATGTCTACAGACTGCATATGCAGTCAATTGCTTTTATGTATCTGTGCACATACCAGCAGACTTCAGCGGCCCTTTTGTAACACAGCTCAAAGTTACTTCAGCCTTGTTTTTCATGTGTTTACAATCTGGCCTCTAACTTTTGCTCTGGGGTGAAATATCACTGTGCAACATCTGTTTCCAGAATATTAAAATTATTAAAAATGTTTTAAGCAAATTAAAAATAATGTGTCTTGGGCTTTCCAGAGACAGAGGCGCTCTCCATGGTAAGACAGGGGTGCCTAGCATTAGGAAAACTAGCATAATCTAAAATGCAAATCTTTTCCTATGGAAAAGGAAGGTAAAACAAGTTTCTTTTGCACTGTCCAGCTGGACTGAGTTGGATGGTCTACCCATCAATGCAAAGACTCAGCCCTTTAGATTTCTGCTGACACTGTATCTATACATGCAGACGTGGAGGCAGCCTAGAGCTGGAAGCTGCCCAACAAAAAAGGCTCTAAAGGACAGTTCTGCCTTGAGCAGCTGGCATCTCTAAAGGTCCTTCCTCTTGCTTGAGAAACTTCCAATCCTAAGGGAATTTATTTTGTTACAATCCATCTGGGAAAGCTGCTGCCCCCAATTTACAGCAAGGAAGTAAGATTTGGAAAAGACCATGGAATTTACCTCATTCAGGAAGCAGTGGATCATGGTCAGTGGGCCTGACCCCAATCAAATACTACAAATTCAGTGATGAAAAATTAGATCTTGCTCTCATTCTCTATCTTAGAAATAACATGGTATAACAACACTTATCATGGCCTGGCAGACAGTTATTTCTGTAGATAAGATAAAACTTCGAGCCTTAACTGATGCCTAATATTTAAATATGATCAAAGACCCACTCATTGACCCAAACAAAGTAGTATCTTCTTTCTTCCAGGTTTCCCTCCTCCCCAAAATGTCCAGTTGTTCAGAGCGCATAGAGTTTAATAATATTCATTCTCGAATAATGGCTACAGGGAAAAAAACGAGGTATCACAGAACCCAAATTACAGTAGTAAGAAAATACATTACACACACACTGTGATGTCAAAATATAAATGAATCAATCCTGACATCTGTTTCTTTCACAGAGGGATTAGGCGTAGGTTGAAGCTAACCTTGCAAGAAGTGTGCAAGGTGACAAACTAAGAACTGCTGCACCATTCATCATTCAAAGGCCAAACTGGCACCTCGAAATCTCCGCTTTCGCCTCTAGCTGTAGACCAGTGGAATGCTACCAAGTAGATTTTTCTCTAAATTTTATTTTCTTTCTGAGCTTTAGAAGGAAGTTTCATCTGCACCTCCAACTGTGTGCAGAGGTGCACTGCTATCACTTAAAGCTGATTTCATCTGATCAGATGATGTTTTTCAAGACCTATCATGGCGCTTCCTGGAAGCATCATGGCATCAAGGCATCGTTGCAGCACGTATCTAGACCTAACAGCCTTAATTTCACACATACACTTGAAAATTGAACAAAGGCAGCAGTTCCAGCAAGGGACAGAATTCAGAGTCCTTGTCATATCCCTCACCTCAGATTTACACTTTCTGATAGACCGAAACCAGCATCGGATGCAGTTATGGGATTGTATGCCAAGACTAATATACATACAAGCGAACTTACTGCCTTCATAGCATTTCACTAATATTTTTAAAGAAAATATATTAGGGTGGAAAGAAATGTGGCTCCTACATAAACAAAAAACTATTTTTAAGAAAGGTTTCAGAATCAGACAACGCATGCTTGAAAAATAAACCCACACTCAATAGGATTTTCTTAGTGAATCCCAAATGTTTTACACGGACAAAGAAATCCCAGTTTTAATGAACTCTCTCAGTAAGTACTTATGTAATTTTTTAAAAGCAAATAAACCTGTTTTAACGTGATAGCTTCTGTATGGCTCAAGAGACGTTCTAGGCTATTGTGTCAAAGGATTAATGCTATTCACTGAAAAAAAATATGCCAACATGTCCTATTATGCCCAACAACTGCAGAAATCTGCACAAATGGACGGTGTACTCGCACATGCGAGCTGAGTCATTGAATGCCCTTTACAACACGGAGAGCGCACATCTCTGCTAACTTCAAATCTTCACTACGTGAGTTACTTGCAAACTGTAGGTCACCCTTTCGAGACCACTTGCACAGAGGAAGTTCAGGGACCACGGCCTTTGCTGGAGCAAACCCAGCTGAAGACAGCACCACACTCAGCACCTCCACCAGGCGTTACTGGACCTCAGAGCACTATCAAGGCCTGGTATCTAAAATGTCCTGATGCTGATGACCTGGAAGGGCTCAGAAACAGGGATGCACCCCATGAAGTAGTATGGCAGCCCTCAGAGATGGTTGGGATGGGTGACAGCTGGCAGTAGTGTTTCAAAAAGCCCCAGTTAGATACACCAGAAGATTTATACTGTAGCCCAGCTCTAGTTTTGGTTAAAGCGCATTTGTTGGTTTGCAAATATGGGAAGTGGGAATGCTTTTGGCGAAACCCTGGTGCCAACAGAGAACAGGCTTTTCAACCAGTTGTGCCTGAGGGCAGCATTTTGCCCATTTCTTTTAAGACAACATCAACTAGAACATGAAAAAGTAAAGAACTCCTCTTTACATTTCACAGGAGCAGGTATTTAAATACTCAAGGCTATCAACAGAGGGAAGAGCTTTACTTTCTGTTACCTTCACTAGCACACTAAGTTTAAAAACAACTGGAACTCATGGAAAAGAAAGAATTTAAACAAAAATCCATGGCATAAAGAGAATAGCTTGTACTAGACATAGCAGCAATAACACCCAAACCAAGATTTGCTCCTCATGAATATCAGCAACTTTTGATATTGATGTTACCTTCTGCTTCTTTATTATGGCTAAAATAAAAACTCCCCCCCTCTTTTTTTTTTTTCTTTATGTCTGGGGATTTAAGAGGAAACTGTTGATTTCAATCACTCCCAGGCCTTCACCCTGTAATGTGGCCCTCCACGTAAAGCCTTCTGTCTTTCTATTTACGTAATGACCTCCTCATGCAATGAGGCCCTGCAGAAGGCTCAAGTACCCGTACAGAAAACACACACAAATGACTCTTCCCACAGCTGATGTGGTAGAAATCCTCACACCTGCAAAGACATGCTTTTGTGCGCTGTCTCGCTCTGCGATGGGCTGTGTGAAACCACAAGAATGCAGCTCCAGCTGCGCGAGCTCCATCTGCGCGAGCAGTGCTATTAAGGCTAATCCAGCATTCCTGGACCGCGGAGCGAGGCGCTCCCAGCACGGACCCGCTTCAGTAGCGCTCGCTGACCACGCGTGCCTGGTGTTTCTGCCTGTGGCTGCCCAGGACCCATCTCCCGGCCGCTCCGGCCATGCGGCAGGCAGCCAAAGCGCACGGTCAACCAGAGCGGAAAACCGACCCAAGCCAGAAAACCTTGGTTTGTCTTTGTGCAGGGTGAGGAGCCAAATCCACAGAAATATGACCCTAGTCCCCTTGCCCCAAGCTATCCCCGCTCTAGCTTTACGATTTAGCGCACAGCCGGGCATACAAGAGCGCACAGAGCCACCACGAGGCCATCCCTGCTCAGCTGCCTCCAATCCAATGCTGTGCCCAACCGCACCCCCAAGATGAGGCACACGGGGAGATGCCAACCGCCCACGTGGGCACCGCAGGAAGAGCTTGTCAGACTACACCCTTGGAGCATGCACAAGTTAAACGGGTAAAAAGCAAGTCTTCTGTCAACACGACTTCACAACATTTTGCCCTCCAGTGAGCAAAATCAACTGTATCATCAAAAGCACAGTTTTACTGGCATAATTGCATCGACAAAATCGCAGGGGATTCTGCCTCAACAGCTACAACGGTTTTAAAAAAATAAATAAAAACCACACTTCATCCTACCCTTGACCAATGTAGCTGTGCTGGCAAAAATCTTTACAACAGATGTGTCCTGTATTACTATCGCACCTCACATCAGGGAAACGATTTTTTTCCCCATTACCTCTGCTGTTCAGTTTAAGCTGTGCAGCCTATGCAACAGAAACAAAACAACCTACTTTCACCCCTGCTTATACTCACTTCCCGTATTAAGGCCTACAAACCTGACGGATTTCAAATATGGCAGGGGGGAAATTGAAAACCAACGTTGAATGCATTTTGTAGATACAATTTTTAATAAAAGGAGGGGGGAATCCTGGCCACGAGAAACTTTTATTATTGCTATTACTGCTAATGATAACCAGAGCTCCCCTGACTAAGTGCGTAGCCAGATTTCTGAAGCGCTGAGTATATAGATAGTTGCTGGCTGGCAAAGGTGCAAGTGCCATCACATATAGGAGCACCCTAACTGCTGTTACAATTAGCAGCCTCGACTCCCATTCAGTGCTGATTGGCAGAGATCTGCTAGGATGATAGAAACAGGTATAACATTAGAAAGTGTCCCTTTGGATGTCGCTGTGAGAAGCCAGTCAGGCCTGACGGGTTGCGGAATGAGCCGAGCGGAAAGGCCACAACACACAAGGACGCGTGCATGGGCTGGACTGCAAAGCAAGCAGGTTTTGCCACCTGGACGGGCATTTGCAGAGCACGTAACCCCGGCCTGCTGGCAGGACCGGGTCCTACCCTCATCCTGAACCTTAAATGAAACATCCCGGCAACTCTCCTGCCTCACTGTCTTTGCAGGAGTCCCTGCAGAGACAGAGGCCGCTTGTGCGGGAGACGCTTCAGCCTGGGGTTACTGAGGTTCCCTCCACACCCTTCGCATGGGGAAAACAATGGGAGCCCAGTGCCAACAATGACTTCAGCATGGCCTCCCCTGCCAGCGCCGCCGTTGCCGCCACCACCATGCCGAGCGCGCCGCAGCGTGGGGAGCCAGGCCTGCTCCCCCGCAGCCTCGTCCCCGCCGGCAGCCCTGCGCCAGCTCGGAGCAATCCGTTCACTCCTCCGGGAGCAGCCACGCGGGGAGCTCCCTCCTGCGCATTGTGTGCAATTCTCTCTCCCAGCCACCGTAGGAATTTACACGGAAAAAGCAGCTTCGCTTCCTAAAGGTGAACCGAATGTTTTCAAGGCGGCCCAAGGGCTGTATGTAAGTGTGCAGATATGATTACCGGTCCATCATTTTGTAACTGCAAAAAGTTCCGGAGATACTCAGCTAGTAGTGCACACCTGGAGAATCCCAGGCTAAGGGCAAGCTCGCTCGAAGTGCAGCACTGATTTTTAACCACTTATCTACAGAAGGGACTCTGAATTTTGAGAGTGGTGCTCAGATGGACAACGAGGACCTCCCCTTGCTGTTATGGAGAGGAAAAAAAAAAAAGAGAGAGAAAAAAAAAGGATTCTGCTATGTTTCTTGAAAATGCCTGTTTTTACTAAGAGGCTCAAATAATACTAATGAATTATACACCCTGTAGAGCAGAGAAGAGCAGCTCTAACTCGTGACCTGCAGCAATTCACACGGGGTTGATTTAAGAGGTTGTCACTTCTGCCCCTCCGCTGAGGGCTACCACGCCATGGAGGTGGCAGAAGGCGGCCCGGGCCCATATATCACCCCCGGCAGCCCAAGAGGCCGATGGAGGTTTAAGGCCACGCGCTGGAGCGAGCGGCCACCCCGCGCCGCGCGCCCGCGGGCAGCACGAGGGCCACGGCTGGGCCGAGGCCCTGAAATACCCACACGGCTCCCCGTCGTGCCTGCGAATGACGAGAATATCTGCCCTTCCTGACTGGGAACTGCTGGCATTTTTTTAAGCTAGCACAGTAGTTTCTTAACCACACGGCTCAGAGCTCCCCACAAGAGCAGCCAACAACTTCGCGAAAAGAGCGACTACGTCAAACGCAGCCAGCAGACCGACGCTCGCATTTTAAATGGCAAAATCCTCAGGGCCTTGTTATTTGTCTGAGAAGAACAATAAACCGCAGCGGCTTCGAAGCGCTGCAATAACACGATCTGACCCCGAAGGGCCGTTTTCGCTACCAGCTCTGCGTCCCCCATGCTGAGGAGGAAGACCAAGGCAGGGGCTGCCTCGCACCTCCTGACCAGAGGCGACAAGTGTCCCGCTGCTCTCCGGGGCCAGGCGTGGAGCACGAGGACGGGCTGCGGGGCCGCGCTCGCGCCGCCTGCCAGGCAGCGCCGGCCTCCTGCCTTTGCTCCGCGCCGCGGCCGCCCTAACGCAAACCAGACGCCGTTTCAAGCCATCGTGTCGCAGTCCTTGGGGCTGGAATACCAGGCTTCATTTTAATGAAGAAAACAGGGCAGCCAGCTCTTCTGCCTGCCCGCTGCTCCCTCGCTCGAGCGACGCTGCTCATCTCCCCACTATGAATTTCACAAGCCACATGAGCAACTTCCCACCTTGCCACCACCGCTCTGCTCGGTGGGATGAGCCTCTAACCCCAGTGCATGCAGCAAACCCAGAATTTGCCCAGTCTGGAAGAGCAGCCATAGGCCTCCCCCACGCCCAAAAAAACAGGGAATCCCTTGGGGGCAAAAATGGGGGTGCAGCACTCATGGACAGCAGCCCTGGCCATCAGCCTCTGCTGCCAGTAGTGTCCCCATCTCATAACCCTGCTCCATCTCTCTGCTGCCCACGTGGGCAAAGTCAAGAAGTGGTTGGGTGTTGGCTCCTTTTATTTTTGCTCTTTCAGCATTTCTTTGCTGGCTGGGAGCTTCCAGTAGGGGAGTTTTGTTTCAAGCCAGCACCTTGCAGGGCCCCAGCATCCCAGAAGAGCTGCACAGATGACACCATGAGTCGGTCCACATGGATGAGTACAAGGGAACTGACAATCAAAGCTGAAGGAGAAACACAGGAAGCCTGAAAAGAAACTTCCAGACTGACACAGCTTGTTTTCAAGAGCATAAATAACGTGTTAGAGAATTACAGGAGTACCAGCATTTGCCAACAGAGCTGCATAGAACAGCTCAAGAATCCTGTTCTAAAAAAATACAGTGGTAAAGGTAGCGTGAGACAGCAGTCTGACAGGGAACCAGTAACAAAGTTGGGAGCATTCACAAAGTCTCATCTGATTTTAGCTTCTACACATCCTAGCCACCTGAGGTACAGAATTGTTTCCTCTAGATCACATCACACACAGTGGTACCCCACAATACTAAAGAGCTATCTGAATACTAGGGTGCACGTTCCTGCTGCTGCTACAGCCACAGTTTCGTGTCACTACACGGGCATGCTCTGCAACGCCTTCGAAGGCCATGCTAGAGTGGGCCAGTGGAGATGACTCCTTCTCCCCCTCGCTGCCTCTTCTCTTTGACTTGTGGCATGGACTGCAGCTTTTGGCACAGGGAGAAGCTGGCAAGAACCCTCCTGGATTTGGTGCTAATTAGGCAATCTCGCAGGACGTGGATCTCCCAATGAAAGGGCATCTTGCCAATCACAGGATCACAAGTATGCTTGCCATTAAAAAAGAAAAAAAAAGTAATAAAAAGTAACTGAATAGACGAGGCCAACAGAGACAAAATCAAGTCATTAAGTGGGGCTTTTCTTCCAGATCATGCAAGTGCTGACGGAAGCCATGACAGACTTCTCCTTTACACCCACCTACTGATTTGCACAGCAGCAAACAACTTTGACAATGAATGATCTCTATGGCTATGAGATATCCACATTGCTGAAGTTAAGCATGTCCTTCTATTCCTAGAAAAGCTATCATTAAGCCAGAAGAGGACTGTTCCCATACGTAATTTTTACAAAACTGGAAAGAGTTGTGCACAAAAACCCTTTAAATGTGTACATCAGTCCTACTTAAACTAACGAGCTGTAAGTCAACGGCTGGCTAAATGGACACTAAAGCATTTACAAGAACTCGATTAAAATTAATAAAGAGAATCATGAATAGTAAAATATGTTTCAGTAGCTCCGCAAAAGAGTTAGTTGAGACCTAGAGCAGCTGTGCTCCCATGCCCTAACTCTGTCACTACTTTGTTCTGGGATATTATTCTACTTTAGCACTTGCAGTCTCTCCCACTACAGAATCATTTCAGATGCTCAGTAGAAAACTGTTACAAGTGTTAGGAGTGGAAGTGCTTATGCATTACAACAAAACTTTGGAACAACACTGTGCTCAAATCAAAGTCTCGCTTCCAAACCTAAAAAGGACTTAAATGCAAGACCTAGAAGCACTAGGAGGTCACTATGCTACATTGCACAACATTGTAATTGAAGGTAAGCGTTTTTGAGTGCTGAGGGAGACACACGTGCTTCTGGGATGGACTGCTGCATGCTCCACCTATTCCCAACTAGTGTGGATCCTAAGATTGCTGGTTGGAGTGAAAATGTCCAGGAGCAGAGAGACTTTCTCAGCAAGCTCCAACTTTTTTGCTGACCATAGATAGAGGGGCTCAACCTGTAAAGATATTATTAAAAAAAAAAAAAAAAAAACAAAAAAAAAAAAAAAAAAGAACTCATACTACTGTCACTACTGTCCTGGGTCGAGGGAATCACTAATCTTGGTAGTGAGGGTGCTGCAGTCTTAGCCAAGCTATAAAATGCCCGGTGACTGTTGTCTTCATTTGCAGCCCGTTAATTTCAGCAAATATACTGAAGGGAGAAACAATAAAATGCTGAGAATAAAGGATGACAGAGGTAGGACTGAGGCATAAACCTAATGCTGGAAAATGCATGCAGATTCCACGTCTCTTCCTCTAACCATTAAACTACATACTCATTAAGTAAAACTTAATAATTTCTAATTAAAAATATTAATTGCTCCAACAACATTTTTAATTTACCTGAGAAACCAACATCAAATCAATCTTATGATAGCAGTTCAAGTTCACTCAGAGGGACACTTTGGGTTGAGGAATGATTTCAGCATCTCCAGAAAAGAAATCTGCCTTGTTATCCTGATAATAGATAAGCCTCAAAAGCAAATAAATACTCTTCTGAATAACTGTTTGGTACTATGCACTCTCACTAACATGCTGGTCAGACAAACTGAACAAGTGATTATCTGTGACAGTAGTAGTAAAACATTTCTATCAGAAATCATATACCCTAAACAGATGGAAAAATGACTGCAGTCTGTTTTTTCCTTTCTTTCTGCAATGCACATACTACACATCTGTGTACACACATGTATGTACGGACTACAGAAAAAGCACACACTCAGACTCACTCGCCACATTAGCAAAGGTTATACAAAGTGTTGCATATTGCATATAAAGTTTTGAAACCTAGAAAACACTGGCTGAAAACATTTACAGATATTTTATCAAACAAGCCAGACCCCTTCATACTTTTAGATGAGGGTGTGGATATCTGCAAATGACTCACAAGCACTGGGCTAGGAATATCAGGCACGCAAGGGATGGAATGTGCAGGGAGTAGCTGAAGTTCCCTCTAAGCACAAGGAAACCAAGTTGCATTTTACAGTTGCTATTCAGACTCTCATAAAACGCTAATTCGGAAGCATTTGTCTTTTGCTGAACTGGATTGGAGATGATTTTTCAGATTGTTACCAAGGTTTGAGACAAAGTCTGAAATAAACCAGGCATACAACACATATAAGAGAAGAGGGGCAAAGTGTATTAACAGGTATATCCTGAGACCTTCAATTTACATCAAGTATCACTGGGAGGATGCCTTGTGGCTTGCAAGACGAGGCCCTGCAGGAAGCAAAAGCAAACAGGGAGAAAAATGACTTTTAAACAACTGAATTTGTTGTAAGGAACAAGTTACTGGTGAAACATATTTCCATTTCATCTGGGATGTCATGAACACCTCAACTTCTTATTTCCAAAAGCACATCTACCTGTCTGCTTCAGGGCACTTTGCAAGGCTGACCTCAGAGAATCAGGACTGGAGCTGTAGATACACTGTAGATACAAAATTGGTCATCTCTCCATTTAAGTTTTTCCTTGTAAACAGTGTGATTTCTTGCAAATACTGCTGATTTTTATTCCAAAGATAGGTAAACTGAGGCACAGAGCAAGCTGGGGTTCAGATAGTTGGTAGGGCATAACTTGGAGAAATGCTAAACTCACTAACCTCACTGACCTAATATTCTTAGCAGAAGGCTTAGAAAGGGGCTGCCGATCCACTTGGCTTGTGTTCTGTTGAGGATACTCATTCCATGATATTAAGTGGAATTCAAACGCAAGCCACCACTGTCCTACATTAGCTTCCCTTTATGCTTCCTCCCCACTGCAAAAGACAGGGGAAAAAAGGATCTTAATGATGCCCAGGGGGTGCCAATAAGTTTAACTACAGAGAGTCATTTTTGTTAATGGAATTCTGGCTGATTCAGTTTGAGTAAGGAGGATGAGAGAATCTTTCACTGTGTTTTTCTAAAGCAAATATTTGGCGCTTTCATCTTCCAGTGCTTTAACATGCAATCTGTCACCAAAAAAAACCATTTACGTGGGAGTTCATGGAAAATATATCATGTTTCAGACAGCAACTCAAGAGGGGGGGAAATCTATTGTACTGCTCAGAAATGTAATTCATGGAAACTGGGTTGCAAACCACACAACTAGGTATATTATTCCATCCGCAGGCATGAAAACACTCTCACTTAACACTGATGCTTTACCCCTTCTTCTCCCTACCTTCAACTAGCTGGGCCTGCAAGGGCACAAAATAGTCTCCATTATCTTTCGTCTGGGAGCCCTCGGCAACTTCCACCGATTTCATCAAAAATTACAATTTCTCAGCACCCTCTGTAAGTCCCAGGGTGCCAGGTGCACCCTGTCATCTACCTGGGGCAGGACATACAGCTGCCAGCCACTTACACACCATTAATAAGAGCAGACTAAGAAAAACTATATAACCGAGCGTGCTCCCTCAGTGTTTTTTATTTCCTGGCTAGGCACACCAGAAGCAGCAGGCACGTATTTGAGCTGCTCCACCTAGTCATTATCCCAGGAGGAAAGGACAGCCACACTTGTGGTATGTGGAGCCACACAACCATTACAAACGGAGGCTCCTCCTGGCTACGCTGCCCCGCGATCGCCATGACTTGCTACCCACCCACTGGCCACCGGCTCATTTCTTGACCACCCTGGTTGTCACTCCCATTCTCCATTCCGTTTTTGGCGTGATGACAGCATAGGCTGCGTTTGTGTGTGTGTGTGTGTGTGTGTGTGTGTGTTTTTGTTGTCTTCCTCTCTGCCTGCTAACAAGCAGCATCAACGGGAGCGAGCGGCAGCAGGTCACCGAGCACTTGGCCGCTGCGCTGTGCAGTAACTGCTGTGCGCGGGGCCACGTGCAAACACTTCCAACGTGACGGCGGCATTCGGCACAGGCGAGGGCTCACTGCACTTCGGCCATCACTGATCCAACTAATGTAGCATGGAAAATCACTAGTCACTGGAGCGGTGACACACAAACAAAACATAGGGATTTATTACTTTTCCCCTTGACTTTACTTCCCCACAAAACAAAACAAAACAACAACAAAAAAAGCATTCAGGCAAGCCAAAGAGCTGCAGAGCTTCCTTCACAAAATCCACACGATGCTGATGCCTACTCACAACTAACTATTTTCTTTTGTAGTAGATTTAACACTTGACCAAAGCTAGCTTTGAGCAGTGGCCCTGCAATGACCAGTAACAGAGAATTTGTTGGTCATACATTTAAGAATAATTTACAGGGGACTTCCACTTGCACTTTCAAATAATGAAGGAAGCCTTTGGACCTCAGCAGCACAGGGACTCATCATTTCTATTATTACAAGAACAAGGTTAAGTAATGCAGCCAAAGTCAAAAAGAGCAACAAACATCTTGATTTCTAGTCTGCTGTTTTAATAGTCAAAACGACTCCTTCAGTCTTGCAGCATTACCTTTTCCAGATGGAAAAACTGCTTCCATCTCACACCACAATAATCAAAACAAGCACAAACTCAGCTGATAGTATTTTATTTATTCTCAAGCTCTGTTTCCCTTTCTTTCGCTTGGCTTATACACATAGATCAGACACTTAAACTTCTTGCTCCACTAAGAAGGGGCAGGTCTCCAGTCATTGCAAAGGGAGGAATTAGATTACGCAGGAGTTTACCTGCTGGACGCTGCCATTGCCTCTCTGAGCAATGCCTAGAGCAGAAGCTTTGTACAGGACTCACTCAGGGGTGTCCAGCTCGTGTCAAGGAGACAGTGCATCGCCTTTGCTCTGCTTTGGGGATAAGATGCCCACCAGGTTTCCACCTTATGCCACAGTCATCTAAACCAACCCCTCCCCACTCCGAGAAAAATCAGGAGTGCAGACGCCCATATGCTTGGCATGAAACAGCTCCAAAGAGGTGACTTGTTTTCTCTCACCAGGGATACTTGTATCTGCTTAGAAGAAAATAAGAGAAGGACTGCAAACAGCAGACTGACCGATAAGCCAAGCATGGGATGTGCGCAGCTGTGAGCGCTCGCTGCCAGCAAGGTCCCAGCTCTGGTGCACTCCACCCTTTCCTGGGGGAGGCAAAGGAGCAAATACTTCACCCCTGGGTTGTTTTAGATCAAGTGCAAATACGGAAAAGAGGGACAGTGGGAGGAGCAGGAAGAGTCAGCCTCTAAATCCTCTTCCTCCTTCACCTCACAAAGTTCCCATTCTCTGCTCTGGGCAGCAACAACTGTTTACCAGCCTTACCCCTTCTCATTTACAAGGGCAGGCAAGGGCAAAAGCTGGTTTATTGCTCATCTGGCTGCGTACAGGGCGGCCCTGGGGGAATGCTGGGCTATCCTGAGCGAGCCTGAGGCCTTGCTGCCACACTTAGCGCTATGTCCTTGGCGCTGGAGGTGCTAACACTCACACGGATCGATCCCTGCTAGTTTTCTCATTCTAAAATGAAAATACATTAAAAAAAACAAACAAAAAAAGAGGTATGTGAGGTGGAGAATCAACTCAGCAACTTCCTTCAAAAGGCGACTTGTTCGTCAGCCTGGAGGGAAGGTGCAACGTCTGCTCTCCTTCCCTCGGCGAGCGAAGGCCAGCAAACTGATTTAGCACCTTTTCCAAGGCATGTTTACTTTTCCCTGGCCTTGAGTACCCAGCCATTTTTCCAGGTTTCTCACCTGTCACTTTGGCTTGTTGTAAGCACAAGGCTGATCTGAAAACCACTGGCAGTGATGACACGTGAAAACCAACGTCTACTGATTGAGGGCCCTCATGAGCACCCTTGACCCCAGTCCTGTAGATCATGTTAAATCCAACATTATCTCCCTGCCAACTTTGTTTTCCTAAGAGGTGAAAGACTGACACTGGAGCCTGGGCTTGAGGGGTGGCGTAAAGAGCTTGTCAGGCAAAAGGGGACAGGAGACTGGGAAGCAGGACGGACAGGACTGAGGCACCATATAAATTCCCGCTTGTCCTTCCCTCTCCCTTCTCCTGGGAAGGAGGCATCTTTAGAGAGTTAAAAGAAAAAAAATAAAGAAAGTAAAAGAATAAATCAAAACTTGGACTTTAAAAAAGGAAAAATATGTTTGGAGTGAACTAAATGTCTACTTATGTACTTCCCTGAAAAATGGAAATTGATATAGTGGCTAAGTGAGCTTTCTGGTTCTGTTCCTTAGGACACCATAGCCCTTTTCCTGAGGGAATCTCACTCCCTTTGAAACAGGAGCGCCTCTTTTACTTTTAAAGAGCCAGGGGTGACACAGCTCTCCTTGAGCTGTGTATGGGGCATCTTCTGCAGTTTGTGCTGACCGCCTTCCAAAGCGGGCAACGGCGCGGACAGGCCTCATCCAGACAGGGCCACCGGGTGCCCTCGGTGCTTGACGGCTCCCTGAGGGCCTGCAGGGGCTGTGAGAAACCCACCACGGATTGTTTTCACGTGGAAACAGCTTTACCTCTGCTCTTCTGAAAAAGATGCTTTGAATGGGTCTTGAGTAGAAATGACAGCAGATGCCTTTCATATAGGAAAATGACTACCAATAAAGGTCTATGAAGACTGTATGGAACAGTCAAATGACTGGGTTATGAAGGGGAAAAAACTCAAACCCTCAGACTTACATACTGCTCTTTAATTCAACAGAATTGCAGAGCTTATTTGGTTATTTGCCTGTAGAAGTTCACATATTTATAAAAGGTCCTTTTAAAACATGTAAACCACAGGCCAACATGGAAAAACAAGCTGCTGAAGCACTATGTGGAAGTGAGATCATAATCATATTATTGGACCTGAGAAATGGAAAAGTCCTTGTATGACTAAAGAATTAGGACTGGGCCCAGTAAGTGCTGAACTCCACACACTGGCTTAGAAAGAGCCCCCTCAAGCAGCAAAGCTACCCAGCTGAGGAGGTGCAACAAAATCAGCAACAAAATGACAGGAAGGAACTGCCATCACGCACAAATTCACGCTCCAGAAATGATGGGCTGTGTTTAAAGACTGCGCTATGATTTAAAAGCGTGAAGCATTTTATCAGATTTATAAGATTTCATGATCTGAATTTAAGAGACTTGGATTGGATCGGTAAACTCCATACAGGCCATGCCTTCTATAAAATGGCTGGCATGCCAGCAATGCATCCTGTTAGTTATGGCTGGTGAGATTTCACAGCCTATACTTAAAAAAAAAAAAAAAAAAAAGGCGCTGTTTATCTAACATGCAGTGGATGTCTGAAAATGCAGGAGCAGTATCATTCCACAAACACATTTAACACTCATACACCTTATATAACTATACACCTATAGATGCAAGGCACAAAATGAGGAGGATAATTAGGCGATAAATTGTGGAAACACGATAAATTGCATTTATCTTGCACCTTTGATTGCTTCATCTGTTCTCTCCTCACTAATCCATGTCTACGGAGACTGGTTTCGAAGATTAAAAATCCCCGAGAAGTTTTGAAAAGAGCCATTTTTCTTTTAATTAGCCTTGAAAGACTCACTTGCTTACCACTATAACTTTGCACATTTTTTTTTTTTTTTCCAAGAGTAGTCTTGATCCAACATATACAATGAGCAACATTCACCAAGACTGGGAAAAAATATGTAATATGGAAAGGAACTTTATAACCTATGGTGTAGGGAATCCTCTCTTTTCCAATGGTATACTGCACGTATCTAACGATCACTATGTCAAGAGAAATTTTATTCCATCTTTTTAACTCAATAAACGCAAAGAGAGCCAAAATGATCTTTCTATATTCCAGTGGGATAGGTTTGTTATCAGAAATCACCTGCTCTTAGGGAATTATAGGTGCACTATTTTGCCTCCTGCCTCAAGACACACCTATTATTGTCATTATTAAACCGTGTTTAATGACCTAAACACAATTACTTAGGGTGACTTGCCTTTAAATCTGTATCGATAACTAAACAAAAGGAAGTGAATGTTCCATTTTCTACTATATTTACTTACTTGGCAGTATTTACACAACTGATTTACCAACCTTAATGATATGTGCAAAGACATATTTACCATCTGATTGGGAAGGAGCAGGGAAATGTGAAGGCTGGAAGGGAGCAGAACGGGCACACCCTCTTCACGCTGCAACGGCCGCGCTGCTTGGCAGGAGCGGATCCGTTTGGACACACTGGAATTCCTGCCAGACCATCATTCTATTTTTATAAATAGCCAAGTTTGTTTATCAGCCGTGGCCATGAAGTCACCACCTTCTGAAGGCTTTGGAGAAGCCAGCATGAAATAGCTCTAATGCTGCTCCTGTTACAACAGTCTCATCCTCAGAAACAGCTATGGGGTGGTCAGGTCTGCGTCCCATAGAAATTACTATCCCCACCATCTCAGAGGGTTCAGGATTTCACTTGGCACCTTCTGCTAAAGCAAGAAGAAGGTCTGAGCATGTCAGTTCCAAGTCAACCTTACCATCCTCAGGTCAAAGCTGGCACTTTTAAAGATACTGTCATGAGTGGGGGCCATTACCGCAGATCATCTGCAGAGGTCCCTCCCAAAGGGAATTGTTCTGTGAGGCAGAGAATGAAATTCACTGAGCCACATCACACAGAAACACCCCCAGCTCAACCACTCCCCCATTATGTTCTTTGTGCTGATTTTGATTAAGAGCTCAAGCCATTTGATAGTAATAGGAATGTCCATGATCACCTTGCAGCATTGCAGACTGACACAGACACTGACTCCAGAAACTACAATTAGGATGCCACATGTTATCCCACCATTCCCTATCCATGGAAGATTCTGTTCTTCAGATTCATCACAAAAACACCTTTCCCTAACTCCAAGTTTTCTAAATAAACTCTTAAACAGGTAAATAATCTAGTCTAGTCCCCAAATCCTCCAGAGATTTCTGGACTGTATGAAGTCTGAAGCATGGAAATCAAAGTCAGAATATTAAAAAGGGTACCAGCTTGAAAAGTTGATCTGTGGCATAACTAGATTTGAGCCACATTTTATGAACATCAGTACATCAAAATGACAAGACATTCTCTACTTTCATGCAGTAAGAAAACCTACATTCTAGAAGAGCATTATTAGGAGCTTAATCTCAATCAAGAATGAAAACAAATATTAATTAATTTTTTAAAAAAATATTTTAATGCTAATAGGATTGAATACTGGGGCAAGAAACAAATCTAAAGGCAAATTTTAAAAAAAAAATGGAACAAGAGCTCAAGTAACAAATCATTCAGGCAATGAAAATTTAGAAAATTAAATCACCAACTCACCAGCTGATTAGTCTGAAAGTACACAGCTATTCTAGTAAAATCAGGAAGCTGCCTTAGCCCTTCAAAGTTGTCAAAACCCATAAAGAATTTCTTCGGTGGGTAGAAGAGGACATTCTGGATTAATGGCATTGCTTCCATGCCCAGACTTAAATCTTGGAAAAAGGCTTGCACTGACCTACAGCAGGAAACATCCATTCATTGTTCCTCCTTAGGAATACATCTGAACTCCAAAGTACAAGAGATAAGGGTGAAACAGAAGTAAATCATTTCACTGCAGAAAAAGCTCTAGCAAATCAGCTCATGAGTTTCTTTGAGCTTCATTAGAAACATACAATTTAAGATCAGCAAAATATAAGCAGATATTAAATGAAGACAAATAAACTAGTAGCCCCCCCCCCTTTTTTCTTTTCCCTCCAAACTGTGATGGAGAGGGAACA
>JAYECN010450397.1:0-20449 GCA_035222435.1 Microcambeva ribeirae | reverse complement strand
AAAAAAAAAAAAAAAAAAAAAAAAACCACTCTAGATCCATAAGAGATGAAGTCAGAAAAACAGCACTTGAAAAACAAAACACAACAACAAAAAAATGCGTTTTTCTTTGCATAAGACAGAGGAGAGTGGAGTTAAATGTCAAGGAGAGGCAGAGGATCGTAAGGATCCTAAACAAGTGATATTTTGCGGAGCGGGATAAGGCCACCCATCTGCACCAGCCTCAGGGAAGGGCAGCAGGCTCTGGCTGGGCTTTGACCTGAGTTACATGCAGCCTGAGCACGAGCCACAGAAACCCGCAAAGATGGACGAGACGGTTCTTAAAAATGTAAATGGGCCACTTTGCCCAAACTGACCACTTCCATGGACACATGTATTTCAGTATCTTTTTAGCGGGCTGATTTGGAGGTTCAGTACAGATGACCTGGAGTCCTTGAATCCAGAAGCTGTATCTGTTTTCCCCCCAGCTGTTCTGAACCTGTCAGTGAGACAACGTCACTACCTGCAGCCCTCCCAAGCTAGGCATGATTCAGACCTCTGCAAACCAAACTCCTCAGTCCTGAAGTGACTGTGAATAGGCCCAGTGACTAATAAGCAACCTCAAGCTCCACATCTCACTTTTCCTCCGTGCTAACCCCTGAACAGCAAGGCCACGCAGTCAGAGGTTCAGTACATGCACCTTTTCCTTCTCATGCCCTATGGAAACAGAAATGCAATGCCGAGAAGGCCCCATTGCAATGTTCCCAAATAGCACAAGGAACATGGTCCTTTCCCTACAATGCAGCGGCCCCTTCTCCTCCAAAAGGCAGACTTTCAGCCACTTGTTTGCAGACCGCTGCATGCTTGCTCTCTGATATTTTTATCCCTTGAAGAGCTGACACAATAGCCCAGGCACGCTGATCAGGCAAACAAGTATCCAGGCTTTTGTTAGAGAGGAGGCACTTTATTTGCTCAGTAATTCAAAGTGTCCCCTGCAGGTTTGTTACAGTCCACGGATCTGATGGGCTGAGCTGGCTGACAGGGAGGCCCAGCTATCCAGACCAGGGGGCTTGCAAAACCTGTGCTCTTTCCACAAAAAAAAAAAAAAGCCTCCAACAGCAAGATCAGCTATTTGCCTTTCTTGAGGCAAAGCTATTGGCTTATAATGAAAACCTCAGAGATGCAAGTGGAAGATAGGAGGAAGAAGATAGAGGGTTGATGATGGCAGACCTTGTCCTTCACGTGGAGGAGAGGAACCTGGCGCTGCAGAACAACGTGCTCGCGGGACGTGAGCCTAACTCAACACAGCCACCTGCCGCCCCACGATGACTCTTCTGCCGTCAGCTTCCCGTGCAGAGGAAGCCACATTCCAGCAGGCAGATGATGTCTTTCTGAATGTGTCCCCACTTATAATTGAGACATTACTCACAAGCTGGAGAATAAGATAGAATAATAGCATCTATCAGTGTTAGTCATGTTTTAAATGCTTACCTTTCAGAACAGCATGAGATTCGATAGGATAATCTTCCAATAGACACGGAGGAAGCTTTCACTGAGGGACCAGCCCTGTTGGCAAATTACATCTTGCTGCTCTTTGTACTGTGACACTGAATGCCTTTGTCAAGGGGCTGGGAGAGCAGAGGGAATCAATAGCCTCTTGGAAATAGGTTCAGGGCAAAACAACAGATTTCTAGAGTTTTGTGAACTCCCAGTACCACAGGTACTTCAGTTCCTGATGCACGGCTTCCTCCACTCCTGACTATTTTCAAAAGGATTTTTCATTCCCTTTCCTCTACTATTTTTGACACAGACGTACTTGGTGGATGTATTTCCTTGCTCATACAAGCACTGTGTTGCTAAGAGCATATACTGAATTAGAAGAGTAAGTTCATTTTGCACATATGGAATCAGGCCTCAAAATTCTGCAAGCAAGGAATGCTGCAGCCTCCCGCAAATGTAATATTTGGGATTCCTTACCAGTAGTGGTTGGGAATTTTTCAAGGGAACAGATCAAGCTGGGAGAACAGAGATTTGTGTCAAAACCCAAAATGCTTCTCTAATGCATCTGTTCTGATGATCCTCTGACAAAAAGCAGAAACCAACTTGCTGGGAAAGCCTAGCTCTTCAGCATCCTCTCCGGGATCTGCCCTTCTGGGGAGCCCCGCCAGACGAACTGGCTCAGCACCAGGACCGCTGTGTTTTGAGAAAATTCACTACAGAATTTCAGCTCTGTGAACAACTGCATCTTTTTCTGCCCGTGTTTAAGGCGGGGTAGGATCTGCCAAACAGTCTTTTTTTGTGTGTGTTTAAGGAGATGATGGAAAGGAAATTTCCAGTCCCAGTCAGCTGCTGTTAACCAATTACAGCAGTGGTGAGACACAAGAGAAGAGCAATTTCGCACAGCAGTGCAAAGATGTTCCTTGTAGCCTCCTGCAGATGTGAGAACGGCTTTTGCGATATATTAACAAAACAGAACAAAGAGGATGGGAGAAGGGCCTTGTGTGCTGGCCAAAGGCAGAGCCGCTGTAACGTGGCTAACATGGAATCTGGGTGTTTTATCCCGAGTCAGTGTGGGCATCAGCTGCCGGCGGAGGCGGTCAGCTGGCTGCGCACCCGTTATAGGGATGAAGCAGAGACTTCCAGCAGGGACTGGTGTTCTCAGGCTGGAGAAAACAGAGGCGAGCCTGCAGTCTATCAGAAACTGGCCAAGCCATGTCCGGCCTTGGCGCAGGTGAGCCAACCAAGCATCCGAGGGAGCTGCTCGCAAACCTGCACATCTGAAAGGCAGAGAGGGCTGAAGTTCAGGGCTTCTGAATGTGGAAGAGTGAGATGAGGTTAACACCTTCCTCTCTTCAGAGAGCACATGAACAGGTCTGCAGGGACAGACACTGGCCATCCAGCACCTGCGTGGTCCCTTGTGCTGCTCAAGAGGCAAAAAGTTTTGTTTTCCTGTAGCAGGCTCTGCCTGGTATACATGTTATTGCAAAAGCTTCAGATAATGAAAGCACCTTTCTTCTTGCATCCCAAAACAGAATGAATTAAAAAGAAAAAAAGAAAAGAAACAGAGACCTGATGGGTCAGACCTGTTACAGAGAATGTTCCCTAAATCCCTTTCCTAAAAAGCATACGTCTTCCCATGTATTCTGAAAGCACAGATGCTATCAGCACATCAGTACTGTCAACACCAGTTCCTACTGCAGAGAAAAGATGGGAGAACCACTAATTCCCCTTTAAACTAAACTGGGAGGAAAAAAAATTTTTTTTAAAGTGTTCTGCACGTTTTCAAGCATGAGACTCCCATACAAATGGTCCCCACAACGTTTAAACCATTTGGGCTCCTTCCTTATGCTGTTTCTAAGTTTGAAGAATGCCTGCTGGGTATGATTAATATTCCTCCTCCTACACTTACCCGTTACTCCTGACAGCAAAAATTAAAACAGGAGCTTCTCTTCATTCAACCTCAACCCACAGGGACACGGTTACATGGGGAAAGTTGCTAATAAAAAACGGAGAGGTTTGTAGATCTGCTGCATTCACAGGCAGGCAAGGTGTAGCTTTCATTCAGCTACCGTGATGGATGAAGGCTCCCTCACCTCCTCCCAGCTGGATGCTCGGCACAAGCCCTGCCCGGAGGGAAGCAGCAGCAGACCGCACTGCTGAGCTCCTGGACACTGAATTCCGTTCCCTCTCGCAGCAGGGACACCGGTGGGATCACTGCAGTCTGCCTGGTACCAGCAGTGTTGCTATGGGCACTGCTGCCTAGGAGCAGTGAACAAGAGAGGAAATAAAGAGGAGTCGTCCCAGAGCCTTCAAAATTCAGCTACATGTTACACTGCATGTGCTTCTCCCCTCATTCCCACTCCTTTTGCACATTTCAAGTTACTTTTCACCACTGAATGAAGTTATAATCTTATCCAAAGGACTGCTGGCAGATGTGTTAATTCATGTGTTTTAACATGTTTAACAATGGAGGGATGGGGAGATGGGCAGCTAGATAGAAATCCTTATTTCTAAGGGCCCTTTTCCATGTCAGCCATACCCTGTGCTGAAGCCCCGGGTGCAACAGAGGAGGCCTTGCCGAGCCTTCCAGGAAGGAGAGCACTAGCATTCCACAATCAGCAGCAGGCAGCTTTCCCCACCACTTGGGCATATGTGCACATCTCATCTCCCTTACCTGCAGCAAAAGGTACAAAACCATTAGATGGAGTGGTCTTGCACACAGCCTATTGGCTTCATGATGTTGTCCTGTTCTCTGTGCTCAAAGGAAATGACCCTGGTAACTCAATGTGTATCATCCGTCTAATACCTCCTGCTGGTAAGAACAAATTCACCACAATTTACTAATAGGAATAGGGGGTCCATGTTGATAGTTTATCTGCAATTTAGTTGATCAGAAAAGGAGGCAAATACCCTAAGAGCTGCTCACTTCTCACCACCAGCTGAAAGAAAACACTCAAGCCCTGCACCACTCGTGCTGTGATACCAGCGCCCTGCAACATGATAGCAAACATCTGAACAAGAACAGACGTAGAAGAGTAATGCCCCACTGATAGAACAGTTTTTGTCATCCTGCCCATGACATCAGGAGAATCAGGAAGGACACTGTAGACCTTCATCCTCATTTGTTCTACACGTAGGGCTAGTCACAGCACAGCACTACTGTGAGAACTTTGTTAGCAAGCCGGCTGCAGAGCAGAAACAAGAGCACTGGTTTTGTTTCACGGGGAAGACACAAGGTCTCACAGCGTCAAGGACAGCCTAGCAGAGCAGGGCGTTCTCACCTCTGATCCTCCCGTTCGCAAGGAGCCCCGTAACCTCGCTGCAGCATCTAAGCAAGGCAACCACCGCCAGCAGCATGAGGCAGAGGAGGAAGCGCAGGGCAGAGCTTTGCCCTGTCTTTCCCTGCCCTTATCACTCTCAGCTGTGGCAGCATTCCCAACCATTCCCCTTTTATCCCTGCTCCCCCACACCCAGCCCTGCTGCCTGAGCAGCAGGTGACATGTGGTCATGAACACGGGCCAGACTGAGTGGACAATATTTGTCACCTGCAAGCTGGGAGCCCCAAGTCGCACCTGTCAGCTGCCTGCAAAGACAGAAGCCCACTGCTTTGCCCTGCTTATTTTTGGCCTGGGATAGTAGTTTGTCTTTCTTTTATCACCTCTCTCCAAAAAGGGTAGGGAAGTCAATTACTCCCCCCCCACTTCACCATCTGGCTTGGCTACAGCAGATCATTAAAAAGCAGAGGGCAGAGTTTAACTTTGATTCTGGAACACTTCAAGGAATGTCTCGCAAGAGACAGTTACATAATGCTAATGAGAGCAAGATTTCCTTAAGAAAAAAAAAACTGACAAGAATCATTTTAATTGCAACACTTTCTTTTTAGTCAGCTCCCCCCTTTTGGAACCAGGACCTTCAAACAAATCATCAGAAATTAGAAGCAAACCTAAGAAAATCACTGTTTTGTGGCAGACAATTTCAGATGCAGGCAAACCGGACTCTTATCTGCAGTAACGCTGGCCCGTTGTGGGCTTCACCTGACAACTGCTATTGCATTTTATTTATGCTTTAAGTAATGCCTTTGCAAAGTCATAAGGAAGAAATAGCGCGCCCATCTGTGTGGTTCATTGACAACTATCTGATGGATGTCTGATTAGGGGAGCTAAGGTAGTTACATAGTAGGTTTGGGGGCTTTCCCTTCCTCCAATCCCTATGGAAAGCCAGATGGGCATTTTTAAGGCCCTTGAAATTCTCCATGCTTCATATCACAAGGCAGAGCTTCCTTCCGCGAAAGGAAGCAGCACGAGCGGCTGGGCTGGGAAGGGAGAGGAATCCCAGCTCCATCACCATGACAATTGGAAGTGTTCAAACTTCATGGCTCTGCTGCCACACAAACAAACTTCATGCAAAGCACATTTCCAGGGAGGATTTAAAGGGGGAAGAAACACGTCCAACAGTGAGGAACAACTACATACTTATTTAATGAGGATAAAGAGCAAAACAGAGTCAATTAAGACTGGTTCTGATGACATTTGTCTAAGTACATGAAGATTAGTATAAGCTAAAGCAAGACAAGTTGTTTGAACTCCGTGGGCAGGATTTTTCTTCAAAATTAGTGTTTCATGATACATTTTTTTTTTCTCTCTCTCTCTCTGTAACTGGTAGGTTCAAAGGACACACGGGACAGATTCAACTCAACAGTTTGTAAACAGTTGATGTGGGAGGGAGAAGGCACTTAACTTATGGGAATTGTTTTCATTCAGAAATTTTGTAAATTAATTCCTCCCCCAACTGCCTGCTATAAACACCACGTCGCCATGTTCCTCCTCTTCAAATGGATCATACAGGCAGATGTGCCTTCTGTTCTTTTGCAAACATCAAGGCTGCCTCACTCTGTAAATGTCAAGGTGCTAATTAGTTGTAACGGGAGTCAGGCGAGGACACGCCAGCACTCGCAGCACGGGGAGTACGGGAGCAGAGATCCAGCCGCGCGCCTTGCTGCCGGGTTTTTAAACAGTCTGCCCACGGCCCCGGAGAAGAGGGCCAAGCGGTGCCATACCATGGACACCGAGTGGCCACTGAGGGAACGCGAGAAGGTACCTAGGGCGATTGCATCCTGGTGCTGAATAGGGGCCTCCTCTTCCCCAAGGAGGCTGGATGCCTGGTAGCTGAGGGGGGACATCCCCAGGCTGGCATGCTATGGTGCTCATCTGTAACAGCAGAAAAGGCAACACGGACTAGGGAGGCACGGGTGGATCTAGCATGCAGATTTGCAGAAGAATTTATAATGTCATTTTTTTTTTTTCCCCCAATGGGAGAAAAAAAAAAGTATAAAAGAAACCATGGTCCACCCAAAGTTATCCCATGAGCCAATGGCAGGTCCACAGAGCTCCAGCCTCCTGTTTTCCTGCCAAGGCAACACTGCTTCCCAGTTCCCAGAGTCTGCGCCTGGAAGTCCGATGCCACTTCTTACTCCCTCTTGACTTCCCCCTGCTGCAGAGGCTCCCTGCTTGTCATATCCATCGCAACTTCATCAGCACTTTGTGATTTCCCTCTCCTCTTTTCCATACTGTCTTATATTTTAAGCCTCAGGACAGAAATGTCACTTAAATCCTCTTTGTTTAGACAGTGCCTGTTGACCATTTAATTACATAGTAATTACCATGTAGCGGCAAGGTAATTACATAGTAAATAACATCACTTTCCAAGTGAATACTTTTACTCTTCCTTCCAATGATGCAGGTAGGTCACGTGATAATTCCTTCTGGATCTACCAAGTAATAAATGACTGCACAGTTGCACAACCTGCAATTATCAAGCAGTTACATGTTTTTTACCTGATATGCCCCATAAATTATCATTCATGAAACAAGCAAAAGCAGAGGTAGCGCCAGAGGTGTATTCAGCTGCAGAGCAACAGCCATGCAGGACAGAGCACACGAGCTGGTGTCTCTGCTGTAGCCTTAGAGAAAGGGTAGGAATAAAGTGACAGGAGGAGGAGGTTGGTGGTGGTAGAAAAGCCTTGCTGAATTTGGCAAGTGCTTCCAGGTGTCAAAAAAAGAGAGTCAAGACATTTCTGTCTCAGTAGCAGCCAACTGGGTTTCCTTCAAAGCAAAGGAAGGCAGCAACCTTGCTCTCACCATCCTTCACCACGCACTGCCTCCCTGCCCTCCACTCAGCTCTCCCGCCTGCCTAGCAGGGTGATGGTCTTGCACACATCGGGCAGAAGGGACCCGTCTGGTGCATGAGCCCACCCTGCGGCCCCATGATCATCGCTGCCCAGCACAACTTGGGGACAAGCGCGCACTTGCCACGTCTTTGCTGTTAGTGAGCGACACCGGGCAGCAATGTCCAAGCAGAACTGTCACAGCTGCCATGCTACAGTCGCACCTAAGCTTCAACAGGCGTTGGGGCACAGTCTGGCACAAGGGCAGTGATCCTTGTTACTCAGACTTACTCTTCACTCAAGTGAAAAGTACCAACTATAACCCAGTACATGGGCCCCTGTATATAATGCATCAGAAGAAAACATCAGAGATCAACTTTCTGAGACCAGTGGGAGTGAGAAGTAATTAAATATTATTTCTCACTATTTATTGCTTCTCCTGCTTCTGTGAGCAGCTGTCTCCTGGCTCTCACTCTAATGTGGAGTTTGCTGGTTTCCCTAGGTTGTCCCTTCTGTTCTTCAGCAAGATGACTTTCCCAAGGACTTCCTCTGTACTTCCCTCTGAGAAATGAAAGATGTACTGCCTTTTCTGAGGGCTCATAATCCTTTACTCAAACACATAGATTATTCAAACATAAGCAGGGATTTCATACTGGGTTTTGGAATGCAAGCAACTCAAGAGCATTAAATTCCACCACTTTAGCATGGTAAGTCCTAACACCCTGCCCTGCCATACAGAAATAGAGCAGGGAATACCAAGTGCTGGAGGAGCAAATGCTCATCCAGCACTGAACTCAAGCTCTGTACCTTCCACCAAGTGGGAAAATCCAAACATCACAAGGCAGTGCCATCCAACACTTGGAAAAGAAGTGAGGAAGATCCAGAGGATCCTTTCGCTGCTGCAGAGTTAACATCATGGGTTCATCTACTTGAGGAAAGCATAGAATTGCCTTATTCAAACTTGCAGCAAGTAGCACTATACCTCCAATGCCTAAAAGGCACCTTCAAAGAGACCATCTTGGAAAAGCATTTCACTACTTTTGAAAGCTGATGGCAAGACAAGGCCAGAATTCATCCCACTCAAATGCGCAGAAGTCTTTTCTTGCAAGGCAGCAGCCTCCTTCTCTGCCATTCCTTAGGAAAGGCGTTTTAGAGAATAGCAGAGCAGGTGACTATTGGGTCACCATTTTGATGCTACAGAAATGCCTCTGGCTGCAAGATTATGCCATAGTGTCACACTCCTTGGCCTGCAGCCTTTTCCTGCAAGTTTCAAGATAGCCAGATTTCAGCCATATGTGCCAAAAGGCAATAGCATGGTGACACGGAGCCAGATTTCCTGGTGAATGAGCCAAGGGGAATATAAAAAGGGAAGAGTGCTGGGATTTCCCCAGCTTTAAGGGCAGTAGCAGCACACTGATAAAAGAGATACTGCTGACCTTGACACCTTCAGTTCTGCAAGGAAGATGCCAGGAAGCGTTTGGACTTAGTGCAGCAGCACAAATGTAGAGAGAAGTCACCACTGCCAGAGCACCCAGTCCCTTAGCCACCAGGGAGCCAAAATCCTGCCGGGGTGACCCAGAGCCCGCAGCTTTCCCACGCAGAGCTCCTGCAGCCAGCAGCAGCCGGAGAGCTGACGGAGCCAGTTCCACCTGCGTCAGGAGGGTGGGACAGGCCACGGTGTGACGGGGACAGTAAAGTGGCACAAAGACTGAGGAACGTGGGGTTGTTATCTAAAGCTACAACCTACGCGTGAAAATGTGGATAACTCCTGTTATCTTCCAGATCAGCTGCCCGTTGGTGCTGATGCAAAGGAGGCTTTGGCAGCATTTGCAGCTTGGTCACTGTTTGCCTGGCTAGAAACCATGGGATATAAGCAGCTCTCCTGGGCACTGCCATGGGAAAGCAGGAAGCTAAGACACACTAACGAGGGTCTATGAGCTTAAAAGGTCAGCCCATTCAAGCAGCTAAAGGGAAAGCATTTAGGTGTTTTATTATTATTAATGTTTTAACCCTAGTGTGAACACCCATGAGCCAGGCAAGCACAGGCTCATGCACCCTCTGAGCCAGGATGTGCCGTTGCTTTGCTGTAAGCAGAACCAGGATGCAGCAGGACACTAGTTAGGAGGACATTTTTTCCAGTGCTTCACAGAGTTTTGCCTTTTCAGGGTGACCTTCATGCCAGGTACCCCACATTAGGCAGAACTACGTGGAAGCTCATCAGCCACTTTGCTGTGCCCAAGGGCACCCGTTTGTGCTGGGGCTCCAGGGACTTCACATTCATCCCCTCACTACACGCGAGGGCTACACAAACCGACCCCTTGCTCCATCACCATTTAAAAACAAAACAGAACAAACACCCCGTTGCTCACCCACCCACCACTGCAGAAGACTCCCCTACTGCAGCTCCCCAAAACATGTCCTCATCTCCCATACGCACGGGTGGAGGTGGAAAGGAGGCAAAGAAGGCAGTACATGTGCACACACACCCAGGAGCCAAAATACTCAAGCTGAGGGGGAGAGAGGCCGGCTGTGACTCACCCACCGCTCCGAAACGCCCTCTCCTCCAGGGAACGCTTTTTCCTGTGCTCTTGACTCTGAAGAGGCCTTTGGAGTGCCATCGTCCTCCTCTATAGCATCTTTCTGGGCATGTTGCAGCTGACTAAGAGCCCATGTGTCCCATGGTATGGCACAATTTTATAGCAAAAAGGAAAAAGAGAGAAGGTGGGGAGGAAAGCCAGGGCAGGAACACAGCGCTATTTATAAGTTCAGAAATGTACTTTCCAGGTGTCCCTCTGACAAGCCACATTAGGTCAGGTCTCACAATCACAAGAGGCAGAATTACCTCATTTGGGCCTGCTGGAGAGTCATTATTCAGCAGCTGTCTTTGGTTTTGACCTGATGAGGACACCATCAGCCCTGTGTGTTGCCTGATCATCCTGTCCTTCCCACCTGGGCTACCTGGGGTGAAGCTCAGGGTGGGGACCCTGATTTCCCTTCCCTCTCATGAGCACATGGATGTTTTCTGAGGTAAAGATGAAGGCAGAGCTGCAAGGAGAAACAGCTCCCATTCCTGCAACTGTCCCCTGCTCTGCCCTGAGCTAAGGCTGCCGAGTTGGGGAGTGTTTTTATCATGTTTGAGATTTTTCTCCCCAAAACACCACCTCCCTCCAAATGCTTTTAGTGGCTTGGCCAAGATAATGGTGATCCAGGCAGACAAGGGTTAGGTATTTCCATAGCATTTCTCCTTTTCCTTGCAGCGCCTCAATGGATTACGTGCACTCTATAAAATGAGAGCAATGAAAAATTAACGTGACATTAAGAAAATGTAAGAACTTGTGTCCTTGCCAGGACCTCACCCAGCCAAAGGAAACATGTTATTCAATACAGTCACAGATGCCCTCAAACTTAGCTGTGTGGAAAGCCTGGATCATCACACACCAGTCTGTATACCAGTCCTGATGCAGAAGTATCCAATACGTGGTTTTGCATTGGATCCGGCAAGGAGTCATGATGAATTCATAGCTCCTGCATTGAGGAACTACTTGATCCTCAGGAGGATGCTAGACAGCAGCAGCAAAGCTGAGCACTTAGAAAACCACAGCGCTGTGCAATCTGAACTCCCCAGAACTGAGAGTGCTGGCTGAGCACTGCCTATAAAAGACATTCGTTTTGACTTCTCACAAATCTTGTCACTGTTCCAGCAGGCTGCAGGAAAGCTGGTGTGCAGACAGGCGAGGAAAAAAAATCCCGATCCAGTGGACCAACACCGATGTTAATAAAATCACAGAGATACCCATATGCAGCAATAGCTACAGGCGACAAGCTCTGTGTGTGGAAATGGGAAAAAAAGCCAGGCATTTTTAATAGCAAAGGGGATGAGTACACGATCTGGGGATGGAGGAGAGTCTCCTTCACACTGGAAGTTTTGATGGCAGACAGAGCATCTGGATACGCTGCCACTCCAAGAACTCCTAGGACTGTAGCTACGTGGATACGGACAATGAATTTTGTTTCTTGGCTATCATTATTAATCATTATTTTTGATCAGGATTATTATGTCTAGAGAGCATTTTAAGGGATGGAGCAACAGTGCGTAATTCATATAACTCAGGGAGATAAAAGTACGTGAGATAGCATCAAATGGAGACAGCTACAAGATCTTAACAAATACAAATTGTCACAAAAGTGAAACAGCAACCTTGCTCACCATGGCTGGCATTAAGCTAGTCCCAGCGATATTCTACCCCAGCACAGTCCTTTCACTATGAATCTCCTTCGTTTCCTGTAGAGAAAAATACTCATGCAATTGTGGATTAAAGCCCTTAGTAAAAGGTTTCTTCAGATGTGCCATCCATCCTTTCTTTTTATATTTCTTTCATCCTTTGAATCTACCCAATTAGCCTGTCACAGATAAACTATTTCTGCTTCTAAAAGATAGGTGGTATTTATTTTTTGGCTCTGTACTTGCCACCTGTATTTTCTATATATGTTTTTTTTTTTTTCCTGGCTGCATCGCTCTGTATCGTGATTGCTCAGCTTGTTTACTGATCTCTGACTCTTGAAAGTTGACACTCTGTTCAAAGAAACCACCCTCTGTCACATCTCTCCATCCATTACAACACACTAACTCGGCCATTTTCACTCTCGGCACTACAATATAGCACTCCTACAATATGGCCATTTTCACAGAACTTCAAACTGAGCATCTTTATTAGCAGGTGCTAAATTGCCGCTCCAGCTGCTGAATGGTAACAATTAACTCAATTAACATCTAAACAGCTGTAATTTTTGAGGAAACGAACAACATTAATAACCACCAAAAGGGGAAAAAGGCTGCAATTACAAATGTGGAAAAAATCATGCACGGCTACAGACAGGCGTGTGCTGTTTCCAATGTCCCCTGGAGAGCTGTTGCAGCGCAGCCCTTTCTCCGAGCGTTGGCAGGACGTGCCGTTCACAACCTGCATCGGACTGGCTGCCACGGACGGGGCTGCGTCTGCAACAACCGCAGTTCAGCGCAGGGCTGCAAAAGGGCTCCTTCCGAACGCAGCCGCCGCAATGAGGCAGAGGCGCCTTCTTTCCAGCAAAAGCAGATCTTTGCCAAAAATACTAACCCAGCCACATCACAGCTTCTGTGTTTGAAAAAACAGAGATAGCATAAGAATAATATTTTCCTGCATCTCTCTGCTTCCTGGCTGCTGGTAGGTTATGAGGAGGTACTGGAAATACCAACGTGTTTCTCGATGCATTAAACTAGGGCAATTTTTTAATGAATGATCACTTTCCATGGTTTATAACCCAGACGCGTCCATGGGCTCCTGCCTTCAGCTGTGACAGCCTGGAAGTCTTGCTTTAATGCACAGGACAGCCTTCAGAGCTGCGAAACCACGTGGAGATGTAACCATTATCCAATCCCATCGGCGCACCAGCTTGATAGTTACAGAGGCACAGCCTGTCTTGCAGAAAAGGCCTAATTAAATAAACCAAGAAAAAAAAAATCTATGGAAAAAAAAAAAAAAAAAAAAAAAAAAAAAAGGCAGAAATACTGAAATACTGCTCCAGCTCCAGTGTGGTCACCTTTGTTTTCCTGGACAGACCTGCGGTCCTTGCTCTGTGTAGCATGCAGAGACATCTAATGGCAGAAGAGCAACAGTGCAACCTCAAGGCATGCCACCAAGCAAGGGAGATTTGGGGTGAAGAACGCAAATTCCCGACATGAACCGTTGCTGCGGTCTTGCTCGTGCCCTTTCGGCATGCGGGCTCTGTGAATGTTTGCAGCATGAGGCTTCACTGCCACACGTGTTCCCAGAAAGGAAGCATCAGCATCACCTGCGAAGGGATTGGCAGGAGATGAGTTTTGAAGTTATTCACATTCAAATCCATGCCCACAGGGGCTGTTCTTGTCCAAATGGGAACTAAA
This sequence comes from Microcambeva ribeirae, assembly GCA_035222435.1. NCBI lineage: Eukaryota > Metazoa > Chordata > Actinopteri > Siluriformes > Trichomycteridae > Microcambeva > Microcambeva ribeirae. The sequence goes on along the minus strand of JAYECN010450397.1, from coordinate 6,890 downwards.
CCCAACACTACGCAACTTGCCAGGCAATGCCGAGACTCAAAGTATAGCTGAGGTTTTGGCGTGAATACACATTGAAAAAGACCTAGGAACACTAAACCCAGCAGATCTGCAAGTTTTGCAAACTGAAAAGGAGCCCCTGATTGCCAGGGTGTATGTCGCAATGGACAATCGTGTGGTTTTGCCCAAATAAGCGCTTCTGGGACCCATTTCTCTCACTGCTGCTGGAGGGCCCTCTGGAAGTGCAGCAGTTCGGTCCAACCAGCCTTGATTTCAGAAGATATTTTCCAAATGCCCAGGACTGAGCCAATAATTGGGAAACTGCTGGCTGTTGCTGCCACAGGACTAATTTAATTCCCACAGAACCTGCCCTGCTAACTATTTTCATTATGACTAACATTTTTGTTGCTGTACGTACAGCACTGCCACGGCCAAAACTTGGAACAAAAGTCTTTTTCCAAGGGAGGACTGTCACATTTTAGGCAGGAAATCATTGGGATATCCCTTCCCACACCAACCTCCTGCCATCAACGGCTCTGCTTGCTCCAGCCCAAAATATTGCTCAACTGAAGTTCCTGCAGCCAACTCTTACCACCCCTGCCTCCCAGCTAGCCAACTCTTCCTGACATGCACTGGTCTCTAAGCCCAGTCAATGGCAAATAGGCTTCTGAAGCACATCTAACTATCATTAGTTGTTGGTGCTCAGAAGAGATGCAATGGAAAGAGGTGGGCTGTTTGTAGTGAGTCTAAAACCCTTTCCTGGGTGGAATCAGGAAGTTAGGAATTTGCAGTATTTTGCAGCGTATTAGCATATTGTTTAGAGGATGCATGCAGGGACATGGCCTCAGTCTGTGCACCAGCCTTTAACGAGCTATCCACTTGCCCAAGTCCTCTTGTTGCAATTTGTTGCAACTATTCACAAATGAGAAGATCCATGGGCCCCTTTATTCCAACCTGAGTTTCCATCTCTCTATGAATGATGGACAGGACCCCTTCCCTTGGGGCATCTGTGAGGAAGATGCCCCCTCACCGCCCTTCATCCCAAGAGGTGCTTATTTAAGGTGTCTCTCAAGGAGCTGTGACAATACACGAGCAGGCAAAGAGAAGCTACGCTGTGGGTCACCCTGATTTGCTTCCATCCTTGCTGAAGACTCTTGTTCTGTGTCAGAGATGGGGTGATAAAAACCACAGTGGGAGCTGAATTACTGCAGCAAGATTGACAGCGCTAGGAGAGATTGGAAGGATGATTTTAGGGCTCAGCTCTTGCGATCAGCTCATAGCTCTGCCACCAGACCCTTATTAAACCCCACGAGTAAATTGTGTGGACTCTCAAGCTTCGTTTTTCCAAGGTATTGAAATGCCTCAGTCCTGCTCTGATCAGTTGATCTGCCACCAGAAATGTATCGTGTAGCCAGCATCTCTCCAAACTGACCTTTGAATTTGATGTACGGAGCACAAACCAAAGAAGCAGAACATGCTCAACTCCAAAGATGGGTCAGGAAGCAAAAGGGAATAAATCAGCCCACAGGGGCAAAAACTCAGCGAGGCACAAAGTCCTTTTGCCGGCTGGGAGCCCCACAGCAGCGCGCTGCATTCACACTGACCTCTCAAAACTCAATAGGAAACGAGCTGTTCCTCACGTAAGATGTTTGGGTTTTGATAGGGAGAGAGAAATCTGCCATTTTCTGCAAAAAGCTGGCAGTTTTGTTTGCCGTATTTTCTGAGCAGTTATTTGTCTGCCAAAAGAAAGTTTTGAAGGCAAATTGCAACCAGCTCAACTGACTCCTCTCAATGCAGTAGCTGAAATTCCTCCTCTTCCACTAGCACCAAAAGCAGAAGTAGCTCAAAACAGAGCATTACCAAGAATCCCAGCCGGCATATCTGCCTAATTAAGTTAAAACGATGACAGTTCTTGTTGGGCTTGCCAGCAGCTCAGACTCAAGTCCCCAGTCCCTGGGGATAAATGAGCAACACCAGTGCAGCACCGGGAGCAGTGCCACGAGCGTCGTCCCTCTCATCCGCCTTGGGTGCAATGGGTAACAAGTGGCATCAAAATAAAGAACCCACTTAAGGACTCAGGCACCTTTGCCTCAGCCCCTCCAGCAGCACGATCTCTATCCCAGAAGCCAAAATGTTCTTCATGTGGTGAAAAAGCTGTTAGAGGAAGGATGATGGCTCTGACATACCAGGAGCCTTTGATGAGGTGATTCTGCCAAGGACCGTGCAAACACAGTCCCTTGCTTTGGCAGAAGCAAAGGAGGTCTGGAACCCAAATCCATCCTTTCAGTGATTTGAAAAGTTCTGGGTTCATTTGAGAGGGATTTGGTCTAAATTAAAGAAAAAAAAATTGTTTACTTACAGCCTTTCTTATTCCAGATGTTGGCACAGAGCAAATCAAAACTTTTTTTTTTTTTTCTTTTTTAATTTCACTCAAGATTCTGGCATTTCTACATTTGTTTTCATTGCATTCAGGAGGAAAATAAAATATTTCAAAGATCCTCACAAAATGTTCTGTACTGGGACAAGCAAAGACATTCCCTTTTTATTTCAGCCAATTCTCAGCCTTTTTATAATTATCACTTAGGTTAGAGTTTTTTAAAGAAATCAAAAACCCAAGCTCCTTGAAATGAAAAATTGCACCATTTTGTTCTGATAAAAATGACATGCTTTGCACATATTCTTCTCAAAGCAAAATTATGTTCAGTTAATGCTTCCTCATGAAAAGGCTACATTCTGACTAAACAGCATCTTTCAAGGGGAAATGACTTAGCTGAAAAAGTTTGGAGCTGATTATATACAAATGAACTAAATTGGTTTCTGCCCTCTTGCGAGTTTATCTCTGTCTTTATTTAAATGTAAATACAATCTCTGAAACTACTCCCTTAGTCACGTAGCTTGCGTCATGCACCCTTGTTGACAATGCTTATCCGCTGCTCCCTGCCATTCTGCCTCCTCTTAATTTGCTGTAATTAAGAGGCCTCCTGGAAACAAAGCAAATTTGGGGGTAAAAATACGCACTGCACGAGTTTCGATGAGGCAATGGCTTAACCCACTGGTTGTTTTCAAAAAGGGCTACTCAAACAGACTCGAGACCTCTCCCGATGCAGATAAGCACATCAATCTCTTTAGCCCCCATTTAGCCTAAGTGTTATATGCTGGTTATATGCATAAGATGCATAGAGAGGGATTGCCATTCCCAGATATTTCACCCTAGGCATAGGATGGGTTAGTCCAGCCCTCAGCCTCCTTGGCTTGCAAGGTTTCTGCACTCCGAGACTGGAATAAAATTTAGCTACTGAGTGCCGGCAGTTGAAAGCTGACAACACAGTTTGCACTCTGTCACCCTGTGTTTGATAACGGATCCCGTGCGTTGAATGGTGGCATTGATTTACAGTCAATACTCCGCGTAAAATCATTTGGAGCTTGCTTTCCAGGAATTTTGCTTTTGTCCCCAGTGGAAGCAGGCCCTGTTTCCAGCACTGATAATCGTGAAGTTATTTATTACAAATCAATAAGCAGTGGGTGGAACTGTAGAGACTTCATGGTTTTATCCAGACAAAGAAAGATGATCGTGTTCTCCTGAAAAAGAAGATGGAGCCTGAAATAATTAATGATAATTAACACATTAATGATATTCCAGTATTGCATTTACAGCGAGTTGCCTGTGAGATGGTTTATCTACCCCTAAAGTCAGGGTCATTGCAAGAACTTCCCACACCAGCCAGACAAGAGTCTTTCCCTGGGCCCAGAGGCCTGGAGAACCCCAGCATTGCCCAACTCCCTTTCCATTGGCATTTTTATTAATGACCCACACAACCATTTTGAGATAAGAAATGCTCTTCAGGTTGGCTAAGAAAAGACAGCTGTTCTCTTACCCCCTGGAGACACACTTTAGCAATTAAATCATTCGGATTTGTGTTTTCCTTAAGGATAGAAGCAGATTTGGGGCTTAGAAACTCTCCTGGGTGTTCTAGTAGGCAAAACATCCCCAGGCTACCTCAGAAATACAAGCCTGCACACTGCCGGGCCCTTCCTCATCCTCTTGTTTTGCTTGGCCAGCCACTGACAAGTGGGTTCATCAGGGTGCTGTCTAAGGCTCAATCAGGTAACAGAAAAAGAAATTTTAAAAAGGATATAAATATATGCATATAAATCTGAGGGCAGTATTTGGGCTGGATCATACACAAGGTTTATGACAGAAAAAGCATCTATAATAATAATAATTTGTTCTCACATAGCACTTTTCACTAAAAGACCTCACAGCTCCGTGACACAGAGGGTGTGTTATTATCCCCTTGCTAATAAAAGGCCTCTGGAAATTTGATCAGGGCAGATTGCAATCTCCTTTCATGCACATAATTAATGTAAAACTAGAGTTGGTTGAAATATTCTGAAGCCTCCTATAGGGGAAAAAGAAGTGAAAGAATTTTAATGCTAAAGGTCCTAAAAAAATGCTGCTGGTGCCTTTTTCACATCTCCTTGCTTTCAGGAGGTATTCCTGGGAATAAGGAGTGGGTTAGCAGCAGCTGTTTGCTGAAAAACCACCTCCAGGCCCTAGGCCAGCACACAAGTTTCCATCAGTTGGCTCTTTATTGGTGACGCTGAAGAGCTGTCACACCGATGCACAGCAGCACACTGGTGATGGAGGCGGTAAGCTGTCTGCATCTTGTGTTTCCTCGTTTTTGTGCTTCCTCTTGCAGTCGGTAACTGTTCCCTTTCTTCATGCAGGTATCTGGATACTTCCTCAGCCAAAAGGAACTGGGGCTTTCCATGGCAAGGGTGACAATTCCTGGCTTTAATCCGCCAAACTGCTGTGAAACCAGTGCCACTAACCCACAGTCAGGGTCCAGAGGTCTCACCACAGGATTTGCACCTGCCCAGAAACAGGTTTCTGCCCATTCCGCCAGCAAACCTGCTCAGACAGGAACAAATGAGTCTTGAAGAGCCACTGCAGCCCAGACCTTTCTCCTCTTGAGTCCTGATCAGGGCTGCCGAAACCCACAGAAGCTGGAGCTGGTTGTACCTTCTCCATTGCATCTCGGGTAGGCTGCACCCGTTCAAGGGACACTTCACTTTGCTAAGAAAGCCAGGGAGGAGAGGAGACAGGGTTGCTGCATGGCAGCAGGCAGGAAAACATCATGGAGAGAGCTCTTTCTGCTAAGGAGAAGGCTGGCCATAGGAATATGCTCACTGCCAGGCTGGCAACTACTTGGTGGCTAATTAGAGCGATTCAGCTCGATGAGAGCCCCTGCCCTGGCAGAGCCTGCGGTGGCGGGGAGCAGCGCCCCGGGATGCTCTGGGTCCCTGGGTGCCCCACACGGCTGTGCCCCTCCTCGCACACCTCGTGGGCTCGGGGTTGCGCTGCAGGCAGCGCTTGTGCCTCGGGGGCGGTGGGGGCCGTGCCGTCCCGCACAGCGCAGCGGAGCGCGGGCCGCGGCAGCAGGGAAGCCGGGGCACACAACGCCATCTGCAACGACTGTGCTCACGCTTTCGGGCCATTAATCCCCTGAAAGAGCCTTTCAACCAAGGCAGAGTCTGGGCAATCTCTTCTGCATTTCTAGGCTTGAAGTGCGTGCCTGTTCTCTAATGAGGTCTATTCATGTCAGTGTTTCTTGGTATTATGTGCAGTATCTGGATAAAATAACCCTGTCCCTCAGTGGGGAGTCTCCAGCACAGTGGTCTACACAAATATAATAACAAAACTCAGTTGCTTTTTCAAGCAGCAATGAAAGTCGTTCAGGACATGAGCCAATTCCCATCTCTTTAGCATCCACTTGGTCCCTACTCCAAAGCTTTTGGAAACTCTTAACTGGTAGCTTTGAAGCATTTGGGAAAAAAATGGTTTCCCCTCTTCATTGATGTACTGTCTCTTTTTTCTGCCAAAACCCACACTTTTTTTTGCCAAAATAAAAAACCTACTAGTGTATGAAAGCAGAGCTCATCCTCCAGGGAGGGAAGAGAGAGCAAGTGAGAGCTGACAGAAATAGAAAAGCTTCCAGCAAATAATATCTTCAGTGCTGTTTTATCTGCTTCATCATACTGCAGTTAGGAGAGATTCTACCAGGGTCCATATGAGCCCAATTAAAGCCCTATTTTCTATTTTTTTCAGACCTTTCCAAAAATATGTCACAAATGAAGGTCATGAAGACCTCATGGAGACCATGTTGTTCTTCACACTTTCTGCAATCTGTTTAATCTGGTCCTCCTTGCAAATAGGTTTGTTCCTTCTACCTCTGCTTCCTTCCAGGACTGTGACAAGTCTGGCTGTGCTTTATGATAACACATTGTGTAGCTTATGTCAGGTCACACTTTGTCCTAATGAGCACAGAGGTGGCCACCGGAGGCAGAGAACATTAGATAATGGTATCTCTGAAAGAACTTCATGTGCCATTTGCAGATTGTTAGAACAGTTCAGAGGACCACACTGGAGCTGGCAAGTCTTCCATGAAAGGGCCTGTAGAAGTGACCCAGTTTAGCTGGAATTTGCAGATTAAAAAGCCTGAGCCTCTATTTTCCCCATCTCCTAGAATAGTTTCAATTTCCTAGATGGGAGATTGCACGGACTCTTGTGTAACTCAGCTGAGGGACGACACAAGCATCATGTGCTTGTTGTGGGTTACAATAGCAGAAATGGGAACATCTTGGCACAGATGCCAAGGGACTTCTCAGCACTGGGAATGAAAGCTGCAGTGAAAACTAATAATTTCAGCATGGGCATAATCAAGGACAAGAGAAATGCTCGACTCTCTAGTCATCCTGGAACAGTGAGGTCCCATCGTGTTCCGCTCAAAGTCTTGGGCCTGAGTCACAGAATCACAGAATGGTTGAGGTTGGAAGGGACCTCTAGAGATCACCCAGTCCAACCCCCCTGCTCCAGCAGGGACACCCAGAGC
>JAYECN010450396.1:9559-71802 GCA_035222435.1 Microcambeva ribeirae | reverse complement strand
CGCGCGCCTCGCGCCGCTCCAGAAGAGGCGGCGGGAGCTGCAGGATAAGGGTGTGTTGCGGCCGCCGTGGGCTCCGCAGGTGCGTGGACCGGCGGAGGGAGGCGGGGAGCAACTTCGCGAAACTTCACTCGGGCTCCGCGGCCCCGGGGGGGGCGGCGGCAGCAGCAGCGGGGTCGCGGCCGCCGCCGTCGCCGTCCCTGGTCCCTGTCTGCCGAGGAGCGTCTCCGAGTTGCGCGCGGGTCCCTGACCCCATGGCAGCCCCGCGCTTGCGCTCGTTAACGGCTCGTTAAGGGCGCGAGGGCGGCCGGGGCGCCGCGTGGCGACCGTTAAACGGGCGCTTGGAGCGGGCGTCGCGCGGCGACCGTTAAGCAGGTTCGGGGGTCTGTGTGGGGGAGGAGGGAGTCGCGCGGCGACCGTTTAACGGTCGCCCGGAGGGGAGCAGAGGGAGAGCGAAGCGGGGCAGCTGCGCGGACGGCCGCGAGCCTGCGGCCGCGGAGGAGACGCGGCATTGGTGGCGGATCGTAGCGCGCGTGGCCAGCGAGCGGAGCCGGCGCCTCCCGGTGCGTACGTTTGGTTTTTACATCCCTTGGGGAAGGGTCCGTGCCTTATTCCTGGGAGCCGTGGGGGTTACTTACTGCCTTGGAAATGTATTTATTGTCAATTCTATTTTATTTTATTTTTAAAACCCTTTCCGGCAAGGTGCAATGCCGGCACTTCGGGCATTCTCCCGCAGCGCCCGCGGCACAACCTCCTGCCGCTGTTGGGCTTCGCCCTCAGTCAGCGAGCCTCGCTGCATCTCCGCATCTCGTGCGGAGGGCTCTTACAGCTCTCGCAATAAGCACTTTTTGCATTTGGGAACATTAAATAAAACCCTTTCTTCCGTAACGCCCGTGTAAGGGCAAGAAAAGCGCCTAGGTGAGCGGGTGGCTGAGGAGCCACCCGGCTGAGGTGGAGCCGTCGCCTTCGGCAGCGCTTCCCGAGCCCCCCGGGAGCGCCCGGCCCCGCGCGGGCTCGTCCCCTCCGCGCTGCCTGGCCAGCTGGCGCTGTGGGTAGAAACCAATGGGTTATTGGAAATTCAGATATTTCTGTGCTGCTTCTCCCCGCTCCACCTTTAATTTAAAGTTAATTCTTATGACTGTGGAGTTGCTCAAGTTGTAAGGCTGCATTTCTCGAACTTGAACGACGTGCTAATAATCCTCAGAAATTCACCTTGAGTGTATGAGCTTTTTATCCTGTCTTTGGCACTGCTGGGAGTGCTAGTGTGCTGTTTAACAACAAGCCTCCAGTGAGTTGTTGTTTATTTTTCTTTTTATTTTGGTGTGTTTGCTTTAATCTCCTGTGTTTGTGTGTGTGTATATATATAAATATTTTTTTCTGTATACATTCAGGCATGTATAAATTTTTAATGTACAAAATGCTTTGAGAATGTTGTTCTCCAAACAACTTTGATTTGCTGTCTTCTTAACTAATTATATACCCCGAGCCTTTTTAGAAAAAAGATCCTAGCTTTTTTTAAAAACGAACAAACAAAAAAACTTCAGGTTATCTAATTCTTTGCTAATTCAGTTTTGAGCATTCTGGAATTTCATGCTGAAGTGAAGTTACTCTTTGATTTCTATTGAATTTTGACAGAGGCAGGATCTTTCTGTCAGAAAGGGAGGGGGGGTGAAATTGTCTTCCTGTTACACAGTCTTCTCTATCTCTCTGTAGCTTTTGCTTGCTCTGTCCTGCTCTGGTGCTCATTCTTTAACTACAGTGATTTGCTTTTGCGAGGCGGGGGGAATCTCTCTCTTTTTTTTTTTTTTTTTTTTTTTTTTTAGTCGTATTTTGAGTTGTGAGCTACCAATGTTCATGATGATGTGATGTGGCCCTGTTGTCATTAAATATGGTGCCAGACTTGCTTTCCTTAAGTCTGAAGGTATATGTCAGCTTCTGATGTGAAATGATCCAGCAGTATAGCTGCGTGCAAACTGGCCAGGCATGATTATTTTTGGTAATGATCCTGAGGATAACTGAAAGCAGTGTGCTGCTCTTTCTGCCCTCTTCCCCCTCTCTTCTCCCCTCCCCCGTTTGAAGTGCTTATTTTGCATGGTGAAAAATAGTAATTAATATTGTGTCAATCCCTCACAACAAAATACCTGACTTCATGAAGGACATGCAAAATCTTCCAAACTGTAGCAGTGAACAGTTTGAGAAGTAATTTGAATTCTAACTTGGGCTGCAAGCTTAGTTTGTTGAGAGTGATATATTTACCATTCTTAGAAAAAATGTGACGGGAAGTTGCAAGCAGTACTTGATGGTATTGTAATAGCAATGGAAATGCTGATCCATCTTTAATGTTTACATAGTGTTCCTACTGTATGGAAAACTATTCTTGGAAGGCTATTTATTATGCAAGAGACTTTTCATAATAAGTTGCCAAATGAACTTGGAAAAGGCACTTGAGAAAAGTTGTGTGCCAAAATGTGTGTAATTCTTACTTGAAATGTTATTGACTTGAAAAAGTACTCACAATGTTCAGCTGCAGTTTAAAGGTTTTCAGCTGTCCTTTAACTGTGCTCAGCTGTGAATGTGTTGTTTATTTTTATATCCTTCTATTTGGTGAGTTCCCTGAGTCACCTACAGGCTTTTACATCTCATTATCAGTTTTAGTATTGGCTTATATTGGAGGTGAACTATGGGCTTTCTTAGCTGAAAGTATGTGTCTTTTCTGCTTATCCTAAAGAAACAGAAGGTATAACTTGCTATTTGTTGATTTTTACACTTAGTTAGGGCTAAGAATCTGGAGGGTAATGCTGGCCCAAGTTTGTTTTTTGTGGACAGTCTCTTACTGAACAGTGTACTAGGTAAGGTCTGCATAATTTACCTGCAGCTTAGTAATGTTTGTTAAAGGAATATGAGATCATAATTCAGGCATCAGACAATTCAGCGCTATTATTTAATTTATCCTTTAGTAGAATTTATGCATCTGACTTAAAAGTGATATGAGACATTAGGGTTCGTTCTAGGTGTTGCAATGTGAAAGAAGAAATTGTTAGTAGAAAATTAAGACTTACTGTAGACTGGTAGAGCGTTACTCTGGAACAGGTTCTTCAGCAGCCTCTTGTTACGTGAAGTACTGAGAGAGTCTCTGGCGTTCAAAGCATGTCTTGGGGCTCTGGATAGGTCTGGTCCTACACATGCCTACGGCATCAGACTGCCAAAGCTAGGGAAGGTCAAGATTTCTCACGGAAGTATATGTGTGTATCTTGGCTGACTGTATGCTTTGTAAACCTCTGGGTTAAAGATTGCTGAATGTGAAAGCTGAATGTGAAATCTACCAAAGCAACTTTGTAGCTCATCTTTCCAATGTCAAGCTGAAATATGCATTGTTTTTAATTTGAGTCTGAGACAAGATTGATTAAAATACATCTCGTAACATGTGACGCTGGTTTTATAAGAAAGTGTTGTTATCTTTGACTGCTTCTTGGAAGGATTTCTGGGATTGTAGGCTGGTACTGTGCTCATTGCCTCTAGGGCAATTGGAAGTGCTTAGGGACTACCTTTTCACAGGGGAATTTCAGAAGATTTTTGCAGCCTTTACTTAAAATACAGTTATCTTGTGTTTAGAAAGATGGTGGGGGAAAGGGGGGGATGATTATGGAACAGGTGAAAGGTGAGTGTTGGAAAGGTTAGTTTATTTGGCATTCAGAAAGGAAGATACTTTAATGCATTAAAACTATGGAAAGGCTAATGGTAGAAAAGTATTTTTATTCCTTAAAATCAATAAGGTATTTTCTTCTTGAAGCTTGTGTTTCTCCAGACTATCACTTTTAAGTAATACTCTTTCGAAAAATGAATCTGTTAACAATTAATTATTCCTTATATTGACCAAAATTGCTGCATATCTAGTTGAATGAAACAGCAGCTGCAGCTACAGAGGTTGTGTTCAGCAATGAGCCGAAGTATGCCAGAAGCCTGTTTGTGCTCTCCTGGAGAAACTTTTCTTGTGAGAATGGACAGTATTTGAAGCCAATGCATGTATATTAATGCATTGAGGATCCTGAGCACAAACAAGAGGGGAACTAGTTTCTGTCTGTGTTTTGTAGTGTTTGACTGTGAAACATGAAATTACATGAGTAAGTATTGCAGAGCTCCTGGCTTGGTGAACCCCCAGGAAACAAGGCTGGCAGCACATGAGCAAGCATTTTGGACAACATCACATAAAAGCCGAGGTGGCTAGGCTTATTGGGGGGTACATACTGATCACTTATTTACTGGATGCTACTTCATTTCTCACCCCCCCCCCCCCCCCAAAAAAAAAAAAAAAAAAAAATTCGGGGTTTCTGTAATGCTGTGTTGTGTTCTTCTGGACTGTCCAGGTTCAGTGGTCCATTGTGACCAGGTTTATTCCTTCTCCCATCTCGAAGGGTCACAGTGATGTGGAATGAATGTGTGTCTGGTGGTGCTCAGGCTGTTGGAAAGTTTTGGCTAAAGCTTTTTCTCCCCTCTCTGTCTCCTTCTGCATCTTTTATATGAAAGCCTCTCTTCTGCATCTGTTTGCTATTCCTATCTGTAAAATTTCCCCTATCTTTCAGCATATTCCTACAGGACCCCAGCTATGACCACACAAACGCAACATCTCAAAACTGCTTCATGTCCCTATTCCTTTTCTCCAGAATGGCAAATCCATAGTACAATTGCAAGTATTTACCTACTTAATGTAGTTTAAACTTAATGTCAGGGAAGCTGTGGAATCAAGATCCCATCTGTTTACATTAGGCCTTTTGGCAGTAGCTCATGAAGCACTAGAGGGCTGAGGTATAGCCAGATTTCTTATCTATTGTTATATACTTATACACTGTTTCCTTTTATGGCTAAGGAAAGACAAGCTTCTAATTTCAGTTATAATGAGGAAGAGCAAAATCTTGAATTTTAATGTATTTCAACAGTTTGAATTTATTGGGACTTTATCAAGTTCAAATTCAAACTTGCCTAGATTAACCTAGGTTACTTTGCTTTTTCTGTCTTAAACCAAGTCATGATGGGCTGCATTAATTATTTTAAAAACAGCTATTTCTCCTATTCAATTTTTTAGTTATGCTAATTCATATTTAAAAAAAAAATCATATTATTTCTATCTCTCTCCTGAAGTCAGTGTCATGTTTGTAATTTGGAGGGTATGTTTCAATTAGGTAGACTTTGACAATTCTGAGCAGTATTATAGCTCAATGTGTTTTGATCTTTTTATGAGACTTAATCTAATAAACACAATTGTAGATCTCTCTCTCTAGAGTAAATTGGTGGGAAGAGCAACTAGTTTTTCACAGTGTGACTTAATGTAAAGCATGGTCACTGTTTTCTTCACTTGCACTGAGGTCAGAACAATCATTTTAGTGTATTTTACTGCTTGACTACATAGGAGCAATCCCGTCTAATCCAATCCAAAACAGGTCAGTAAATGATAAACTTTGTTTAGCTTACCAGCATGCTTATTTTCACAGTTCATTTACAGAAAAATGTAATTCTGGGTTGGAAAACACTCTACTTGTTGAAATCACCTCTCATGGAATTCAGGGTAAAATGTGTAGGAAAAATCCTTTTTAATGGTGTACTATTCTGGAATTATTTTACATGGAGAAACTGGGGAATTGGATTCTTGTGACTAATGCAGAAGCCATCATTTACCACTCTAACTATAACCATATGTTCCATTTTTCACCCTGTTTTCCTAAGGAGATAAGGCTTATGCAGTTACTTTAGAAAAGTGTCTTGCCTACCTGTTTTGTTCATGTCTCTCAGATTAGTCCAAGGTAGGCAGTTCTGACAACTCTGAAAACAGGGTCTTTGGCTGCTATCCAGCTGTTTACTCGTGCCTCACTGATGGGAAGCAGCTTCAGCTTCTCAGATATTAGAGAGCCCACCAGGAGGTTTTGGCTGTGAAAGTAAGGCTTTCCTGGGAACAGGACAGCTAATGGTAGTGCTGCTACGGAATAATCAAGATGCCCTAACCTTTATTGGGCCTGGTCTTGTTTCTGCAGTTGCAGGGGAGCAGTGCTTACCTGGATGATGGGACAGTTTGTGGCAATACAGCATATTCATGCACAACTACGTCTTGGATCATGAGTGTTTTTATATAGTCAGCATTTACTATGCTAACATTTTTGTTGATTTAATCATAACTTCTCTGGTATTTTCCACTACAAGTGTGGTGCAGATAACTGCTGAGTTGGAGTTATGATTGGGGGGGGGGAGTTCAATTCTGGATTTTGGGTTATTTAACATCTCAACCAAGCGTATTGGTGTAGCCTGGAGTATATGCATATCTGTTTTACTGGAGTAATTTGTAATGCACAGTATAGCTTCATTGCATTCCTGCTAGGTTACTATTTGACCATAGGTTCTGACCTGTCAGAACCTGTTAAACAAGTGTGTTATGTTTGCAACGTGATAAAAATAGTTTCTGCTAAATCTATTTTCTGTGCTTCAAAAAACATATGCTTTAAGCAAAGGCGTTCCAACTGGAAGCGATCAAGAGCTATTGGCACACACTATATCACATATATGTGTACATTTTGAGTTTTTCCCCTCTATTATAAAGACTAGTAGGAGACCGTTTATCTGCCTACATTTAATACTTTATGCTTGGATACTGTTTTATGTTATTTAAGAGCTGGGGAAGAATTTCTTCAAGTATTAACTCTGTTTTTCAAGATTGCATTTCAAAAGTACAGTTATTCTTAAGGTTCTGTTGCACTTACTATTTGAAATAAAATATTTTGTTGTGGAAAATTATATTCATTATAGTAAGCCAGGCTAGAGTGCTCTAAGTAATTTTAGAGTTGCTGGAAAAAAAGAAGCAAAACATGATTTGTAAATTTAATGGTATGGGTAGTACAGGGTTATGATTTTATAGGTAAGTATTACATATCATTGAAATACTGCAAGTTTGGAATTGAGATTTTTCTGGTATTCACACTGTTAGTTATAGAAGAGTTGTTAAGTGAAAATCTTCCCTAACTCACGTTAGCAGTTATCTTTCTGACCATGTAAATCTCTCTGAAAGCCTACAGTCAGCTCTGCTACATAATTTAAGGAAAAACTCACTTTATACAGGCTGGATAGACTCTCAGGGCTCCAACAGGAGTACTTCTGTTTTCCTCTAAGGAAGTTATTAAATTGTATTGTGTAGTCATCTACTGATGCTCATCCATCAATATTTCTTAAAACAGCTTCCTGAAAAGTTCAGGTACTGTATTAATTACTCTCACTTCTCTGGGTGGTGGAATAGTGCTTTGTTCTGTCAGTGCTTTGGATATTAAGCCCTTTCATCCATTGTTGCTTTTCCCATCTCTTCTAAAATTCTTAGTTGCTTCTTTGAATAATGAAAGAAATGATAGTTGCAGAGAAACCAGAGTGTACTATAAGGAACAGCTGGCGCTCTTTGTTTCTTCTCATGCTGCCAACCAAGGCTCATGAAAAGGACAAATCAAGGGCATGGTAACAGAAGGGAGGCCCTTTCGTAGCAGCTATGCTTCGTAACAAACTTCCCTGAACATCCAGAATGACATAAAAGGAACCCGTTACCATATCAGCTTTGTCATAAGATGCCCTACAGAAAACTATCTACTGGGTTTGAGACTGGAGTTAAGGAGCAGAGCAGGGTTTCAGCTAGAATGAGTGCTTATTATCTTTTTCTAACAGTATTTTTTTTTTTTTTTTTTTTTAATACCCCTGAGCAACTGTTAGGCCACTGTAGCCACCTTGAATTACATAGGTGTTTTATAATAAAATACTTGTCTTTAAGACATTCAGGAAGCTATTAAATGCTAACAATTTCTCTGTTACTGTAATCTGCACTAAATTTAAGGATTGTTTCATTGATATATACTTTACTGATGTTGTTAATATCAATGATATTCATCACTGATATCAGTTTGGGCTCTCTTAAATCCCAAAGTTAAATAATATATTGTTAAAAATATTTGTTAAAAAGGCAAGCTTGCATTGAAAGAAAATATGTTTGTGCTCTATCATAGAGAAATGTGTGAACATTAATTTTATTCATTTAAAAGTAGATGAATAAGAGGATCGCTTGTCTACCTTTGAAAGATACCTCTTAAGTAAGCACTGATTTCAAGTACTGCTCTTGGCTTTTGGACCATTCAGCTCTGCAGCTGGCTTTTTAGGAAAAGTCCTAATGCTTTTGTACATGAATTGGCATTCGTTTTACAGTGCTGGCTGCAAATCTTCCCTTTCCATCTGTCTTAATTTCTGGTAGTGTTGACTAAATATGTTGAGTGTGGTTTTTTTGACTGTGCAAATGTATGAAAATGAATATCTCCTTTGGTTTGCCTACATGAAAGGGATAGAAAAAGAGTGATGTTACAAAACCTTATGACATTACATATAAATGTGAATTGTGTCAAATATTAGCATAATAACTCCTGAAAAATAATGTAATTTATTCAGGATTTCAAAGTGCTGTCATGTAAGTGAGCATCTTTCCAATGAAGTTGAAATCGTAAGGTACAGAGAATTGAAGCTTTCCTTGAGACCACAGAGCAAGCCAGGAGAATATAAATCTAGATTCTTATCCAGATTTCTATTCAATGTGGAAGATGAACTGTGCCTTTTTATATCTAGATCTTTTGAATCAGTGCTGTACATAATGATTTAATGGTTTATTGGTTCTGTAACTTTGTTCATTGCTATGTTGGCAATTTATATATAGTATATACATTTAAATAATAGTATAGCATTAATTTAAGTTAATTTAAATAATAGTATAGCATTAATATATCTATTATATATATAGATATATCTATATATCTATAGTTACATCTATTATGTAACTTTTATCCTTTGGCCGTATCATGGGATAATACAAATTCTGTCACAGATATGACTGTGTTAGCTCAAATGATTTCACTGGTTATATACAATGTAACATGTAGGCTTCTTTTTGTAGAAGTTTGCATAGGACTATAGTCTTTTGGCCTTTTTTTTCTTTTTCTGGCTCGAATCCAGATTATGAAACTAAGAATGGTTTCAGTGCTTTAAATAAAAGGTGGCAGTGAATCTTGCTGGAGGATAAAAAAGCTTCTCTGTAGCCCACTGCAAAAGGGCTGAGACTGCTGTCTCAGTAGGTTTATTGGTTCATAAAGAATTATGAATTAATTGGAAATCATTTCTGGAATGTTTGTCTGCAGTGTAGGAAGAGCGATGCTAAGTACATACAGCCATGAAGAGTACATTGGAGGCCAAAAGAAAATAGCATCTTCTGTGGGCTGGAAGTTGTTGCTAGTTTCTTGTTACACACTGTGGAAAAGAATTTTTCTTCTCTGCAAGTAAAAGGTAGAGAGAGAGGAATAAATAAGAAAAACAGAAGCTTCTGGTTAGAAAAGCTTCAGTATTTTTCATTAATGAGTGAGAATATTTTGAAGCTATATTTCAAACTTGCTCTGTAATCATTTGTGGAAGCAGAAACAAGATAACTGGGATGAAAATAAGAAATACAGCTATTGAACCTCATAGATTCAGATTTGTTTCTACATTCCGCACCCCCACCCCCCCCCCAAAGTAAATTGCATGCTGTCTGTCTGTATGGTGTTCCCACAGATAGTTCTTTTCTGCTAAAGCATTTTGGATAAAGATGCTCTTAATATTTCACAAAGTAACCTCCATCCCCAATCTTCTACTTCCATGGTTTTCAAAATCTCTGCCAACCACACATTTCCTAATTTGAATTTCTTTCGCAAGTCCACCAATTGATTTTCTGTAGTACTTTTAGGTAGTCTTCACAGAAATAGCTGTCTTTGAATGTTACCTCTGTTTTCATGTTGGCTGCCAGTTCCTTCAAGACACTGTTTGCGTCAAGCCCGCTTCTCTCTGTCATGCAATGGGAAGAATAAAAGTGTTTCAGGCTTTTGTTGGCTAACATGTCTAGCAGTTCTTTACTTTTCCCTCTATAGCTATAGTTCAACTGTGATCACCCTTGCAAGCCATAAACTTGGGAATACCCAAGAGTCCACAACTTAGTGGAAGAAAATTATGTGGAAATTTTAGTTTTCTGAGTGTTTCAGATTTATTATCTTACGATGACTGAATTTCCTGCTTGAAGTCTTTAATATCATAGATACCCAAATAATAGTAATCTACAAATTGTGCAAAATGGAAAATATTCACTGCTGTTTCATTACCCACTGTAATAATTCCTCCTTCCTTCCATATGCCCTCCATTGTAGGGATCTGTGTTGTGAAGGCTTATGATAATATCTTAAAATATTGTCTTCTGCTAGTGGTAAGTTAACCAAACAAGCTCATGTCTGAATTCTTGCTGGAGATCCATGTACAACAGGGGAAGTTGGGGATGAGAAAAACAGGGGGGAAAAAAGAGCAGCTGTCTAATTTTAAATGTGCAATATTTAGTGGTCTTATCCAGTAGTGACCATGAAATGGTTCATTTCTGTTATATAGTAAGCTGGAATGTTCAAGCTAATCGGGCATACTAATTGACTGAGCATCTGTAACTGCTCTATCATAGTTTCCAATGGGTATTATTCTGCCTGCTAAGTGTTTTTGCTGTTATAATGTACTTCTGGGGTTAATATCTCTGCTACTGGTAACTTAATTTGGCTGAAATGCAGTATTCAAATTCTTGGGCAATACTCAAGTATTTTTATGCAAATTTTTAAGCAGAAACTGAAGCATTTTATTTTTTTATTTCGGAGAGAAAAGTCTCCAGGTGAGTAGCTGCATGTGACAGATATTCATAGGCACAGTACATTAAGGGTACCTACTTGGGGCTATGTCTACTGAAGTTCAGTTCTACATTAAAATTGATGGATTCTGTCTAGCTCAGCTTCCAGACTCTAGATATTTAAAGTCAAAAGCTAGTAAGATTGTATGAAATGTAAAATATCATTATTTTTACTCCTTGGATATTTTCTTTTGACTATATATTTTAAGTATTGCAGTCATTTTGCCATTCTTGGTGTCTGACTTTGTGGTACTTTTTATTGTCTCTGCTTAATCTTAGAACATAATATCTCATACTTCACTGAGTAGAAGCTGTAGGAGAAAAACTCTGTTGCTTTCTATGCTGTATTGTGTGTGGGGGGAAGGGTTGGTCCAGCTGCCCTTTTGAAGACTTGTGCCCTAAACTCATAGGGTTAGATATCTTTTTAGGCTTGTCTGCTGTTATCCTAACCATACAGGGTTGTTGTTTGATATGGGTTAGTCTCTGTGAGTGACTTAAAGCTATTCAGGGGACCAGTGTTGCATGGAGGTTCACAGGCCCTGAAGACCACGTGAAGGATGTGCTCAATATCAAGAAGGCTTCCAGCGCGCAGCCTTTTGGCTTCCTCAGGTTGACCACTCCTTTCATAATGTCCATCCAGAATTCTTATCGCATTTTCAAAGTCAGCCTACCTCTTATTTACAATATAAACAAGAAATGTGGGCTAGTTTGTTAGTTTGTGACACTCTTCACTGTTGTTTAGAGTAGCAGGACTGTAAATACCGAAAAGCTGCAGAAAATAGTAAAAAGGATCCCCTTTATTCACCCTCTGCTTATCTGTGAGGCAGAAAGCAAAACTGCTGGGTTTTATGTCTGCTTACTTTTGGATCATCTTTGCTTCCTAAATTTAACTGGATGGGAAGAGGAGAACTTTCCTCACAGCTCAATGTGTCAACCAAGTGTGCATCAGTTTTAGGGTAACTGTTGTCTAGCAGGTTTCCCTGTTGCTTCTAAACAAGAACAGACAGTCACAGTGAAAGTTCTCTGTGGAATTTTGGAATTTGAGTTACAGTTTCAGAAAAGGCGAAAATACTACTTTTTTGTAGTTTTTCATTTGCTTTTGCTTTATTCTATGCAATGTGCTCTCTGCTACCTGGGAAAATGAGTCTGGGGAAATCCAGATAACATTATCCTGTGGGATGTGCATGGGAATGGAGTGTGGAGACCCTAGAAAGGGTTTCTGCTACTGAGGCACAGACAGCTGAGAGTTGTAAAATTCCTTCTACCCCATAATGGTCTTCCCTCCATATTTTGTCATGTCACCATGTCATACTGTGCTGTCTTTTCTTAGTGTTTTGAGGAGAGAGTGTTCTCCTCTATATGTAGATGGACTTTGTCTTAAAATCAGATGTTGCCGGTAACTTTTTGTTCCTTGAATGTTGTATAATGTTTTAAGAACTGGTATTTGTTAAGAAAACAGGTAAGGAAAGGGTGAGGAAAGAAACAGCATGGGAAGAGAAGGAAACAATGAAGAAAATGTTGGAAGCAATCTTCTGTTAATTTCTTATGCATATTCATTTGCAGATATGTCTGAGGATCCATGCACATGGGTCTATACCATAGAGTTATTTATGTAATATCATTATACTTGTTTGGGTTTTGCTATATTTTTCTTTGTAATGACAAAACCAGAATGAATCCTCCCCTCAACAATCAAGTCTCTGGAACAGT
Source organism: Microcambeva ribeirae (assembly GCA_035222435.1). Taxonomy (NCBI): domain Eukaryota; kingdom Metazoa; phylum Chordata; class Actinopteri; order Siluriformes; family Trichomycteridae; genus Microcambeva; species Microcambeva ribeirae. The sequence goes on along the minus strand of JAYECN010450396.1, from coordinate 59,351 downwards.
GCAAGGAAGCCTGTCCTTTCTTGCTTTGAATAGCTTGGCAAGAAGTCTGGATTAAAGGGTATTAAAGCCTTTAAAATATGAAGTCTTAGAGGCCTTTTCCATTTACTGGTTAGTAGTAGCTTGGTAAAAATAGCTGTTTCAGCTCATAGAACATGTATCTCCAGTAACCCATGAGGTTAAAATTGGTGGTCTGAACTGGTTTGTGGTAATGCAGATAATGAGGTGATCTTACTGTGTAAGTCAGAACCAAATGTGTGGCTTTTGTGTTGGTGCTTTTTTTTATTTTTTTCTATTTTTTGCAAGGTTTGAATGTACAATTCGCCATTTTCTAATTTTCATGGTTCAAATTAAATGGAAGTGACTGTATTTCCGTGACTGGGATTTGAAGCCTGTCACAAGGGTAGGATGGTGATTATTGCTTCTCTTATGTCATAAACTGTTGTCATTTTACTTAGTGCACTTCTGTGGGAGAAATGTGAGGGAGAATAGCACATTCTGGGGTGTGTATGTTGTGTGTTTTTTTTTTTTTTTAAAGGTTATTTGAACTAGATGGTATTACTGTGGGCAGTAGCATTACTAGAAACTCAATGCTTTAAAATTTTGATGAAGGGAGACCTGCTGACAAATTGCTTTATGTAACCCCTCTGTCCAGATCATTTAAATCCCCTAATTGAAATTCTAAGGGATCTTTGGCCAAGCAAGGCAGTGCCCTGCAGGAAGTGGAGGTTAGTGCATCCTGGGACATGAAGAGATGTGCAAATGAGCTTCTTTATGGCCAGGAAATATTGCAGCGACATTATAACGTATCATTTTCCTTCACATATATATTTTGGCAACCTTGTAGGATAAAGGGAGCTTTTTAAATTACAATTTACAGGAGATGGAAACTAAGCTGTTTTGAAACAAAACCAGAGAAATGGTAAACCTTGCTCTCCATGTGCTGCTGTGTCAAAGAGGAAGGCCTAATAAAAGTAATTTGAAGAGCCTAATGGGCAAGGATCAATCTTATTATCAGAGATTGAAACACCAACTTGTTGGCAACATCCTCTGCCATCCTGAGACTTGCTGAGCTAAAGGTCGCCATGGACTGTCAGTCTTTGGGAGACAATAGGCAAAATGTGCACAGTACGTTCATCAGAGTTACAGAAATAGAAATCACGTAGTTGGATTGCTTCAATTCACCTGTGGTGCAGGTCCTTAGGGTGTAGTTTGTCCAGTTTCATGTTTGATCTTTGCAAGAACTTCATCACAATTTTATAGTCCTGCACTATTTTTTGAAATTATTCGTTACATCCAATTCTCAGGGGTCAAAGAATTTCTCACCTCTGGTGGAGTGCCTGTTGTGGGATGCTGGTTTATAGGTGATGACCCATATGAGATATCAAAAGGGTTCCTGAAATTGGTAAGCTACCTGGGGAGAGCCTCTGGCATACAAATGATAGGAATAGGGACCTGAAGATAGGGGTAAGCTTTCAGAGGAATGGGTGGGAGGTGGGGTGCCTCCCCCCCCACCACCTTGGTAACTTCAGTAAGGCTCTTTGAAGTTGGCCCTTGATTTGAAATATTCCAAGAAAGGAGGAATTAATGGATAGAGCATGAGTCATTGCCAGTGCAATTCTAACATGACAGTAAGTAGGTCTTAGCTGTCTGAAATGCAAGAGATATTGCCGAGATTGAGGTATGTATTTCAGGAAGGTATTTAGTAATTTACTGAAGTATAGAGGAGTGCATCTGTATCACAATAATAAACTGAGATATCTAAAGTAACTAACAAGCTAGCTTTAGAAGATGACGGGTAAAGATGAACAGAATTTCAAAAGTATCATTCCTTGATTCTCTCTTTACTGTAACTTCACCCCTTTTGTTGACATGGAATAAATCCCTTTGCAAAGTCTGAGTTGAGTTATAGCATTCCATGGTGGTTATTAGATCCTAAGTGGGGGGGAAAAATCTGAATGAGTTTCTTAAGTCCTGTAGGCATATTTGGAGTGGATCTTGGTGTCGTGTGGAGGTACAACGCAGAAATACTCCATGAAGTTGTTTGTAGAGTATGCAGTTTGTATAGTATGCAGTGAGGGTGGGCATTCAGTTGCTGTAATTATTCCTTATTTCAGTGGGAAAAGGAGGTATTAAAATAAGCATGGGAATCTGGAAAATACTGTATGAACTTGTACCACCCACATGGGCCTTCAAGAAGTAGGCTCCCAATACAAGAGGTAGACCAAGTGCCAGGGATGTAATAGTAGATCAGGGGACTATAAATGAGAGAGTCAATAAATGCACTAAGATAAGAAGTGATGTAGTAAAGCTCTCAGAACAGTTTTGTGTTCTTCTGCTTTAAGATTTTTTTTTTTTTTAAGAAAACTTATTTACAGACTTTTATGACTCTTCTGACTAAACCTCTTGTGGTGATGAACTGGAAATAATTTTAATTCTCCTTAGTGCTTTTAAATGCTGAAGTTTCTCTAAAACTTTCCTCTTCTTGTGTTTACAATCCAACTTCATCAAGATGATATGTCTATTGTCTATATTCCTATGGGGATAGGAAGGCTGAGTAAGAGCCACAGGGCAGCTTCATAACTGCTACCTGGAAAGGCTGCTTGCTAATGAGTAATGCTACCATGTGATTGTGGAACAAAGATTGAATGACACCCCAAAGGAGCCAGTGCAATCATGGTTTTCCTAGGAGCGCCGTTTTAAACTTTTGAACAAGCCATTGCATTGTTGTGTGTGTATTTGTGTTTTATAACTTGCATTCTTTGTTGTGCTGCTTAACTTCTAACTGATTATTTACTCTTTGCTGCATTTCAGATGCATTGTAACTATTTGCATTTCTTTCAGAAGGATGTTGCCAGTGCTGGCTGTCTAGTACAGTATTCAAAAAAGCACTGTAGTTTGTTTAGTTGCAAAGCCTTTCCACTCTCTGACATTAGCTTAACTACCTTTATTAGTTACCTTTATCTCTAGGTTTGCATGTTTGCAGATGGATTATGTAAAAGGGAAATAGGTAACATGTTTTCTACTCTGAGTGAAAAAAATGGTTGGATTAAAAAAAAATCACTAAAACTACTGAGTAGACTGAATTCTCTAAAGCTGTCAACTTTAGAGCTTCTGCTTCGTCCAAAGCAACTCTTGAGCAGTGTCCCAGCAACGAAGTGACTGAAGAACAAGTTATCTTCAGCACTGAGGAGAAAGGTCTCTCTACAGTGATAAAGACAGATACGGTGTAAAATAAAGATGCCGGGAGGGAAAAATTCTTGACTAGCAGGATCAAGCTGGCGAATGTTCTCAGCTACAGGAATGTTCTGCTTTTCCCAGAATAGAAGTGCCTGCCTTCCATATATCAGGCACCGGAACTTGGGAAGTGAACTCTAGACCCTTAGTTGCATCTCCATCCAAAGAAAGGTTAACTGTGGCATTCAACAGATCTGTGTTGACTTGGTATGTTCACTTACATTTCACACTTTGTACTTGAATTTGTCACTATGGAGACTGATCCTGGAGAGCTGGGCTATTTTGGTACCAAAAGAGTCAAGAGATAAGGAGTTAATACAGAAGGGGTAGCTTGATTCTCTTTTTTAAAAAGTCACTTTTACAGTGTTTTTAATTTTGTATTTCTTTGGCTTTTTAAGAATCCTAGGATTATAGCATCTTCTGAAATACAGCTTTTTCTAAACATGTATGACTGCAACTCACTTGCTTTTCCAAAGAGAGAATAGTTTGTTTTCATCATGGAATTAGTTGCTTTCAGTCTTAGAATATGAACAAAAAGACTCATTATCTATCAAAATCAGCTTCTAGTAACTCCTTACCTTAGCAAAGATATGCTGACCTCTAGTGTTAGTACCTCAGTTTATTTCCTGTTTTGTAGTTTGTGATCAGCATAGAAAACGTGGTTCTTTGTAACTTTCCTGGATTCCAGTTTCTGATTAAACTAGATTCAATGACTCCATATAAATTCTTCCAGCTCAAAATGAAAGCTTCTTGAACCAGATCTGAGTTGTGTGCAGATGCACATGTGTGTGTACACACACACACACAAAAAAAAAATCCACCTTTGGGGAACTGATAGTTTTTACATTTGACTCTGATAGTAAATATTCTATTTTTAAAATTACTTTATTAAATCTCCCTCTTTCCTCCTTTCCCCTTTCCCTCCCCCCCAACCTTTTTAGATAGTCTCGTAGTCTCGTTCTTCATTTGCTCTTTTATTTGGTCTGATAGAATATAGATTTTTGGAAAGTCAAATTTGAAGAAGAAAACTCAGTTGGAAACTCCTATAGGTGTGTTGTGTCCTGGCATGTTAGATACTTCAGTTGGGATTTTTGGTGCCCCCTTGGTGTGCTACAGGTGAATATCGTAATGTTAAATACCTTGGTGTGCTACAGGTGAATATCGTAATGTTAAATACCTTGATCAGCCTTGAAAGGTGAATTCATAACATTGTGTACTCCTTAGTTGTGGAAGGTGACTGGTTTTGAGAAGGAGCACTTGAGCACAAATGAAATATGTTAAAGGAAATGAATACTGGGAGCTGGTGTGCTTTCTTGAGGGATATGCAGGTTGGACACTTTGTGGCTTGTCCTTCTCTGCTTCTGTTCACTAGGCTTCACCTTGCTCTTTTTCTAAATCTTCTGGGTTTTGTCTTTTCTTTTATGGCTAGAATAACTGCTTATTTCTGTCTTTGTAGCTCTTTATCACATTTGTGAAATACCTCCTTCAGAAGTAATTCTTGTCTTCTACTTCTCATTCTCTGTAGACTTTTATCTTCTGACCAGGTGACTTGTTTGAAGCCTGAACTTCCTCTAGCCTTTTTAGAGGCTGTACCTCTTGACTATAAGAAAAGCAGAATGTGGGACACTGCTCTCTTTGGGAAGCACTCATTAAACACACAGTGCAGCCTCATGCTAATACAGTTTCATAGTTGTGTTGCAGTGTCGGTGTGCAGTAATTCTGTTTGATAAACTATTTACAGATGATTCTACAGAAGCAACATGCAAAATACAATAGTGTTCAAGCTGCACAGAAATATGCAGTTATTCTAACCACATCCTGGTATTTCTGAGGGTGTGTTTGGGAGTTCTTTTAAAGCTTAAGTCTTATGAGTTTTTTAAGGTATTTATTTTCTTGGTGGCTGATTTCTCATGACAATCTAGGAAATGGCCAGAAATAGCAAATGCAAGGTAAGCTGTCCTGGCACACAGCTGCTTCAAGGTTTTGGTCCTGATGGGGAGGTGGGGAGAGCTCCTGTCTTGCAATTGTCACATGAACAGGACCTGGGCAGGGCTCACTTCTGCTGGGGACAGTTCTGAGTCAGGGAAGCCTCTTCTTGGTGCCTGTTCTGCATTTTAGATTCCATTCACATCCTTTCAATTATGAGTACATTTAAATACATTATAAAACATGCCTTCCCTTGTGTAAATTGAATACAGCATGGTGTCTGACAATCACAGCAAATTTGCTCCCTGTCAGAGCAGCAAGTCCTGAAGTGGTGAGGTCCAAAATATGTGATTGCCTCCTGATAATATTCACTAGGGGAGTGCTTGCAAGAGAGCCTTTGGAAACACAAACTTTATTTTTGCTGGGGGGGGGGGAAAAAAAAATTTCCTCAAGCCTACAATTATTAAGCAGAAGTTACCTTTCTTTGCCCATGTGGTTTCTTTGATATGTACATCTGACTTCAGATTTTTTTTTTTTTTTCCTCATTGTCACAAAGAAGAGTTTAATTTTGTCAAACCAGTGGCTGTTTTTCTTAGGAAAAGCTATCAGAAGTCATTGAACTTGCATGACTCTTTTTGGAAATAACTAACACTTTAGATGCTGCTGTTACTTCTTAAACTGCTTATTCAAATCTTAGTTGATGAGAACTGGGCATGGTCTCAACTCATGTTGAGACTACTTGAGACCATCTGATCCAGGCAGAGTTACTTGATGAGGGGGACTTATTTGCCATTCTCAGATTGGCTCTCCAAATTTAATGGCTGCTTTTTTGACCTTAATCTTTCTGTGCTAGAAAAAAAATACTCGATCTGATCTGTATGGACATTAGTGGACATTAAACTTTGTCTAGCTACCTTCCTTTTAGAGAAAGTAGTTGTTATGGAAGGGACATATAACAAAACATAAAGGTGATAACCTTAAAACTTAAAGACCTGACTTTTTTAAGCATAATACTTGGATAAATTTCTGCCTTACAATATCTCTGTCAACACGTTACTGCCTTGATTCAGAATGAAGCCAGAGCTCAGAGCTGTAACTTTTTTTTTTTTTTTTTTTCCTTGAGGAGTACAGAGACTACTCTATGCTTCCCCCATATTTTTTTTAGCTGCTACATCTTCGTCTTTAGATTTTTACAATGCAGTTGCATATACTGAACACAATTCCAGTACTATAAAGAAAAAGACTGGGAAAGTGTAGACATATTTTTAATTAAATCAGTTATTGCACGAGTTCAGGTTGTTGTTTGAATAGTGTATACAAAGCAAGTGGAATCTAAGCTGATTTTTAACAAAAGTGGATAAAGGAGAACAAAAAAAATAAACACCTTTTTCCAAGTTGAATTTATTGCACTTCCAACTATTGTCCTTTGGTACAACTGTGCTTCTTGTACTTTCTCACTTTTTAAACCTCCTATTTCATGAAAATTAGTATCACATATTGGGAGTGATGGTTAACTGTAAAATGAAGCTGCCCATGAGCTGTGCTTCTGCTGAATTATGTGATTTCTAACACGTGGCTATGCACATGAAATATTATAGGTACTCAGGTACTCTCCAGGGTTCAGTCAAAGAAAAAAGAAGAATTTCAAGAGATCAGTCTTTCAATCTCATTAAATGTTTAAAAAAAAAAAAAGTTCTTACTGTGAATCCTGTCAATCCCTGTGTATCTGTTTTTTAACAGGTTAAACCTTTCTCTTGGAAGACTAAATGTCCAATTCATCTGAGTGTGAACCAAGATTACTGAATTCTGGCAAATGAAGATGTTGCTACTGTGGAAAGAGCTGTTCCTGCTATCCTTTCTCAGCTGTCTTGGAGGTAAAAATACATAATTGTCTCAAATTTCTATTTTAGAATTACACACACACTTTCAAATTCCATAGTTGAATTACATTTAAAGACTAGAACCGTCCATATTTCAAAATGCAGATGTGCTAAGTAAAGTTCTTCAGAAGATAAGCATGCCCTAGCAGGATCACTAGAGATGAATGCTGCAGCTTTTGTCAAAACTGTTTATTTTGCAGTGAGTTTATTCATGAGGAATAGCACTGCATTTTCCTTGTATCAATTCAGCAGTTCAGAGGTTTGCTTTTTCTTGTCACACAACTGAGCTAATTCTCAGTGTTTGAAACTTGTGATGCCTAACAAACTCTTAACACCAGTCTGAGTAAAAACAAAACCCTAGGAGACTTTAAGTTCTCTCTTCTGCAGTACAGTTTTCTGTTTTGTGACCTGCCTTCAAAAAGCTAACTTGGAGCTTTAGCTTTTGACACTAAAATAAAGAAATGTGTATGTAACTTAAAACTGAGAGGTTTTGTTTTTCCTCTGCTTGAAAGTGATGGGGGCAAAACAACCTTTTATTGTGTGTTGGTTTTTTTTGTGTTTTTTTTTCTTTTTTTTTTTTTGTGTGTGTGTGTGTGTGTGTTTGGGGTAGGAGTAGATACTGTCTTTCTATTGATTCTGTTTTCCCTAGCTCTGGTCAGTCCTGTTGAATCTTCAAGCCATGTAAAAGTCTGATTCCCTTTTAGCTCGTAGGAAACCCAAAACAGTAAGGGAGGGCATGTCAGGGGGTTACCCTCCTTGAAGAAGGTTATAGGGGGTGGTATTTTGTGGCGGTCTCAGCAACATTCCTGTAGTTCTCACTCTTCTGCCTTAGCAGTAAAGGTAAGCAACAGTAAACAAGTTGTAGAGAAGAGGGGAAGTTGTGAACATCCTGTTAGCTGAAAAGCAGAACTGTACCACTTTGGGCTGTGCAGTTTCTTTTGACTGCATATGGAAATTCTTCAAGCAGAAAAGTGTGTGTGTGTGTGTATATATATATATACATTTGTGTGCACTAGATCACTTGGTTACTGGTATCATGCATATTATTTGTAGTAGAATGATTGATTTTTGTAATAGTCATGGTTGTAGTGGTGTTTAGATGGCTATTTATACTTTGAAATCAGTAAAGTCATCTTGATCTATTGCCTTTTTTTTTTTTCTTCCCTCCCTATACACTCTTCAGTGTGTTGTATAACCTTATCTTCCTGTGTTTCTTGGTAACATTTATACAACTTTAAATTTAATCTTTGAATCATAACAAATATATAAGGTATGAGTAGTATAAGAAGGGAAGGCTGGAAAAAAAATACAGCTGGAAGGCTGTATTGCATTTGAAAATAACATGGACTAAATATGTTATGGGTATGCCATTATGGATAATGGTAGGCATTCTACTCTTAAAGTAGTACCTATTTTTAATCACAGAGCAAGTGGAATCTTCTGCATCAATCTGTTGAATTAAAAACTTACTCAATAGAACACACTTTTGAGGCAGTAGATGAGGTAAGATTCAGACCTAGGAGGATAGGTTAAGTCTTACAATCTCTTAGTACAGAGAGTTTTCAGGTATTGTTGATGCTGCTGCATGTGTTAGTGCCAGTAAGATGCCAAGAGCTGTAGGCATAACCAGCTGGAGACTTGAAAATGAGTGCTTACAGACATGCTCTGACTGAGCTGTGCTCAGATAATTTGGACCTTGGTAGATGTTCACATGAAGTTCATGATCCCCTTAAAGGGATGAAAGATAGGTCTATATCTGTTATCCATCTACTGTATGATTTTGTTTTTTCATCTTTTAATCTGTCTTTTTTATTTCATATCATCTCTAAAAGCTACCTAGATGAAGGCAAATTTTGGTAGTTTTTTTTGTGGGGTGTGTGTGTTTTTTTTTCCTTTTTTTCTGGCTACCTAGGAAGAATTGTAATCTTAGATTCCAGATGAGTGGGAAGATTCCTTATACTAAACCGTGTTAACTTCAGACATATCCATTGGTTTCTGATAAAGAATGTCTTGTTCTATGCAAATAAATTGATTCACACCTTTGAAACAGCGTATTAAGCTTGTATTAAATACTGTGGAGTTTGAAAAATGGTAGCTGAAGTAATAGAAAAATGTTTGATATTCAACTAATTATTCAACTAATAGAATACTTTGTAGTGGCAATTGCATTAAAAATGAGCAAGTTGGTAATGTTTTGGATTTCAAGTGATTCTGGTTTCTTACAAAACTCTGTCCTTTTTCCTCATTCATCCTCCTAGCCCTTGGAGTCTTTTTCAGTTCATTTCACTTAAGTCAGACTATATCCCAAATATCAGTTCAATAGCAATGGGAAGTTGGGAGGTTGGAGGATGAGCAAGAAGCCAAGCAGAAAGCTATTTATTTACATTGCTGAAAGCCAGATGATTTGGTAAGAGAAGGACTGCTTGACCACCTGTTGATATGCATGGCTTGATGTTGCTAGATTGCTGTCCTTGAGGCTTTTTTGTAGTTACGGATACTATTTGCAGACATAAGCTTGAGCCAGATGTGATTTGTTAAACTGTCTGAACAGTTCTAGCAGTCTAACCCATCTCACTTATCCACAGTTAAAGGCCTCAGTTCTGACATTTGGTACTCTTATGATTTGAGTTTTGGACATGTAAACTTTCACAGGTTTATTTAAATAGCTTGAAAATTACTGGTAGACAAATGTAGAATCCTGTTTTTTAGTGTTTCAAGTCCCATTTTTAATAAGAGTATGTTGTCAAAATCAATCTCTTAAAAAGTTTTAAGAACATTATCATCAGCTATCACTAAGATAAATCAGTAGGTATTCTGACTTTCTATAGAAATTTTGTTCTTGTATTTTTCACAGACTATTTTTGTTACCCAGAATACATAGGTGGAGTTGTTTTCTTTCCTTGGATTATTATTGCTTTCTCTTAAAAATAATACAGCTGACATTCACAATCTGATTACACACACACACACACACACACACACACACTTTTTTTGTCATAAAAATTGTGTTGAGTATCACTGCTGTTCTGCCATGGTTTGTTCTCTCATTTGATATTACCATAAGATCTCATGAGCATTCTATTTTCAGATGAAGAGAACTATTTGCCTTTATCAGGAGTTTCCAAATTATTGTAGTATCAGATTTGCAGAATGCAAATTCATTCCATCATATGCTGCCTATTTTTATGCCTTTGTGTTACATACTGTGACTAGATAGTTAAACATTTCTTCAATGTTGCCACTTTTTAGTGGATAAGGAAGTTTTGACTTCTAATCCTGAGTTAATTTTTAGAGACATTTATATTATAAATATTTATATTTATATTTTTGTTTTTATGGCAGAACTTAACTGGAGAAAGCCATGGAATGTAGTGTTTTCAAGTATACCTTTTGGAGAAAAGCTTAAATGCAGCACCCTTTTGGGTTTGTTTGAACTTGCTCTTGAAATATTGCTTGTTATTGAGGAATACTTGATAATTATATATATTTTTATATATATAAAATATAAATTGATATTGCTATAATTTTGATCTAGTTTCTAGATCAAAATTGGATGAAAAATTGGATGAATTTGTGGAAAAAATAAATAACTATCATCACTTAAGACTGTGACATTCTTGTTAAATTCAGTTTTCATTAAGAATTAAGCTGTTTGGACAGATCCATTCTGTATCTTAATGGATAATTTTTATGCATTTATGGTAATACACTTTTGTACTTTATATATGTATAGTTATAATGTAATATGCATCTATGCCAATAATGACTTTATCAGAGTGTGTGTGGTTGTGTGTTTGTGTGTGTGTGTTTTTTTTTTTTTTTTTTTGTTTTTCCTCCTTTGAAGCACTTCTGTATTGCCAACAGATATATTAAGTTGATATAATAAGCATTTCTATTAGGTACAAAATGAGGAACCAACTTTGTAAGTCCTGCTTTCCTGTCAGTCCTCTGCTGTTGCAATCTGATAACAGAATACAGGTCTGCTACCATAAATTTAAAAATGCACCCTTTCTGGTTATTCTTCTGCCTTTAAACCAGCCTTCTATCAAGCCTAATAAGCCTCCTTTCCCCAGAAAGTTGGACACGGGAGCTCTGGGAGCTAAAGAACTTGTCCTCCTGCAGCTGGTCTTACCTTTTGGTTATAAAGTGGGTTCACTTTTTGCTATGAAGTGTAAATCTTGCCTCTGGCTCCCTACAGCAGTGTTCATTTTTAATACAGCTACAGTATTCTTGTGCACTCGTGCGTTGCAAGCTTTACTGTGTTTTGGGCTTAGCAATGGTGCACTCTGATTTTCATAAATGCTTTTTGGACTTACTGTTATTCTTTGTCAGTATATCAACAAGAAGGTGAGTGGCAGCAGATGATGATGGCATGGCCTTTACTTTGAGTGAAGTGAGGAAATAAACAGGGTTTCCTTTGTCACAATCCTCTTTTTGCTAGGTTTACAGCTAATAAAAAGACGGTTACTGACTTGCTGGAGCTTCACTAAGTTCACTAGATTTACAGGAATTGAAATTTAGATGGTGGGTGTATTCTGTCATCCAAATCTTTTAATTCCCTAAGTGCAGAAAGTGTGGTGGCACTATAACCTTTTTCCAAAGACAGACCTTAAAAACTGCCTCATCCAGTTCCACTGTGTGTTCCAAACCAACTGTAACCTCTCTTTTAAAGCAGCTACTTCTTACTGTACTGTCTCATATTAAAGCTGAATCCGTGCTTGCAAATTAGTGTTCCATGTCAACATGGCAAATGCTGGTTTTTATCTTCATTAATTAAGGCTTCTACCAGTATTTATGACATCTGAATAGAGTAGTTCTGATTATTGGCAATTTTAAGTGTTTTAGTCTATAATAAAATCTTATTATTGCAGATATTACTGGACATAAAGGCTATATATCCACATGTGCATAGCTCTTCTCTCTAGAGCAATTGGAAATGCTGTAAAATATAACAGGTAATTGCGTTAAATTTTTAGAAAAAAAAATATAGAATTAGGGATGCATTTAATAGTAGCCTCAAAATGATCATTTATCAAATATCTAGGCTATTGATTTGAATAAGAATGGTGATAACTCCCTGTGCCTTGGGACTTCTGTCTGCAGAATTTCACGGTGGATTGTCAGGAACGTTGTCAGGAATTTATTCTATGTCTGTTTATTCCTTGTATTATTTCAGTCTCCTGCCTCAGACACCTCAGATAAAGTAGCTTTTGAGGGTAACTCAAGAGCTCCTACAAAGCTCCTTCTTGGGCTGCATGGCCCAGCCTTGGCAATTCTGAGTTTTGGAACAATTTAGAGCAATGCAAATTTTACAACTTCTTGCAGGACAGCTTATTTTCTGCTATCTTTAACGGCAAGTAGCTTGGGGCTGGGGGAAGTAGAGAGTAGGAGCTGACTCTGACTGTATCATCCATTCTTAGCAAGCTAATATGCCTCCATCTTTTCTCTTAAAGCATCATCATCTTTCTTCATCCCTAATCCCAAGCAGCACCTGTTAGTCATCCTTCTTTACTCAGACACTTGCTGCTGGAGAGAGAAAAGCTTAGGGAATTTGGCTGTTTACTTGCCTTCTGCTGGTTAGTGTAATGAAACGAAGTTACCTGAACAGCCATCCTTTTGTTTCTCCCACCTTTTGATAGCAAGCTAGACAGAAACATCCTAGGCCTGCTGCCAAAAAAAAACAAATTACCTTCTGAAGTAGTTGATCAAACTATCTTCTGAAGTATCTATTGTTGGCTGCTGTTGAAGAAAAAAAGATGACCCAGATAAGAGGAGCAATCTCAGCTAGTGTGCAATAATTCCTGGACTTTTGGGCAGTACCTCTAATTTTCCATTTTTACTTTTAAAATATACCTAGTAGTGCTCATCTGTTTATGAAGGCTAGAAATCAGCAGATGAGCTGTATTGTGGCTATGCCATGATGGAGGCCATAGGGAAGGCAACATGATGTGAAAAGTCTTTGGTTCTGCTGTGCAGTTGCTCACCTATATCAGCCAATTGGGAAGCTCAGGATACTGAAAAAGAAAATATGGTTGTGAATGAGAGTTGAAAAGTGAATGAGAGTATGTTGAAGTTGAAATCTAAAGCTGAATATCTACTTTCTTATTCAGAAAGAGACAGCAGAACTGAGAATAAATACACTTTATATTTTAAAACACTCCTGGAAGAAACTGTGTTCTTATTTCTTTGTTGTTCTTGAAACTTTTTTTGAATGTAATAATTGACTTAGGCAGATGTTTTGCCTCTTGGACAAAAGCCTTTCTTGATTGATTTTTGTTGTTGTTGTAATTAACCTTGTAATTTCTTGTTTAACAACAGCTGGGGTAATCTTAGTTTTTATAGCTTTTCCAGTACAGGTTGTATATCTCTCTAGTGAGGTTTCGGGTTCAATGTTTATTGGGGATTGGAACAAAACTTTCTCACTTGTTTTTTGGGGCATAGTGGGGGTGAGGGAACAAAAATAGCACAACACTGTGAAGCATAAGCTTACCTCCAACCTTTTTTTTATACGTGTTTGAAAATTTAAGCAAAAACCCATTTATATTCTTGTATGAGTAGCATGATCAGAATTTACAGATGCGAAAATGAAGCTAATTTTTTAGTTCTAAAAAGACTATCAAGATATAGTTATTAATGCAACATGATGTCTCTTCCTTTCTGGATGAAACTAACAGTTGCAACTTTGTCAACTGCTGGATAGTTTTGTTAGAAGCTGAAAAACATTTTGGGTACCTACATTTTGGCTGGAATGTAGATATTCTAGACAAGCGCTGCTTGCTATCTTGGGAGAGAAAGCAGAACGTTATTTAATGTGGTATATAAGTGAATGTGTTTGCACTTGATTATCCTTTACTCATCCACAAAACTTATGGGTCAAGTGTTCAGGGGTTGCGAGCTCGACAGAAGAATATTTGAGAGCAGAAATAATTTTATTTGAACTAATCACTGTTAAGTATTCGGAGTATTTTAACGGAGGGAGCACGGAGTAGCTTGGTAAATGAGGGAGGTATGGGGTAATTAAGCACTGGTGAAGCAAGGAACTCTTTACTCATAAGCCAACTGCAGGCTTCCGAGCAGTGTGGAAGGGGGAGTAGAATAGTCCAGTGCAAACAGCCTAGGCTGTGATTAAGGAGACCTGGCTTCTAACCTTGTTTTTGCTGCTGCGACCTTGTACAGGTGGTTTATCAGTTTCTGTTCACAGTGTAACAAAAAGTGCAGTGACACTTGAAAGTTTGTGTAGTCTGTATGTTCTACATGAGAAGAATCCTAAAACTTAAATGGCTTTGATTCATACTACTGTTAATCTTTCCCCACGTAGTCTTGCAGCAGCACTTTAAGGAGTTGTCGTGTATGTTCCTTGTTCACCTTAGGAGGTCTTTACATAGAGCTGAAGTGCAAGTAGGAATTATCTAAAGCTCTTTTATGTCTTTAAGTACTGGGATGTCTTTTGTCTATTTTATTCCAAATTAACTTTTGTTATTTTTATGACCAAGAGATAGTTTGTGGACTGAGCATTTTAAGGTTTCGTGGTGATACTCTCTTTAGGTTTGCAATGTAGGGAAATCATGTGGCATTCTTAATGAGTCAGAGCAGCTCTGGAGATATGTAATGAAAGTGGTTATATTTTTCCCCACATTTTTGGTTGTGTCCTGTGTCAACATTAGATACGTATTTTTGCACTGACTGTGAAAAACAGAACAAACTCAATTTTTTTTTTTTTTTTTTGCTGTTGAAGGGAGGTTTTAGCCAGCTTTGGTAAGAAACTGTGTTTTAGATAAACTACTAACATTAATGATGGCTTCTCTTTGAGAGGGGGGGGGAGAGAGAGAGAGAGGGTGGTGTGACAGTTTTGACTTTAAAACTTGTAAGAATGGCCTCTATCGACTGCAGCTATGGAAAAATTAAGTCTAAATTTATGTATACTTTAGCTTAAGGACATTGAATTCTCTGTCCTTTTTTAATATATTTATAAAAGGTTCACTTTAAGCATTATAAAAAATTATAATAGTAAGCAACGTTAGAAGATATTACTTCAGTGTTTTTTTTTGCATTTCTTAAATCTTAACCTGAAGTGTTGTATTCAAATAAAATAGAAAGAGAAAATGAAATCTACATAGAAGTAAATGGAGAGAAAGCAGTTGTCACAAATGATAACCTTCTCTGTTCAGGTGACAGTTTCAATCCCGTTTGAATTCTCTCCAGTTGTCAGCTTTTTTTATGTTGGGTTAAGTAACTTTTTAAAATCTTACTCCCATGGTAACCCTGTTTTTTAATTCATGTAAATCTGTTTGTCTCTTACTATTCATGTGCAGTCTTTGAAAGATAATGTGAAAGAGGGGAGTATGATGAGGAGGGAATAGACTTTCTGGAATATATAATAAAGGAAAGAATATCTTGGATACATGACAAAACTATTTTTATCCATGTAAAAGCAAATTATTTATCAGTTCTCATGAGAATCAAACCTTCCCTCTGCTTTGGTAGGTTGACAAAACCCTTTCAGAAGCTTTGAGGACTGGCCTATCCACAGGCCAAAACCAAATCTACCTGAACTGGGGGAGGATCTCTGAGTCTTCTGTATCACAGGGACATGGCCCCAAATCAGAATGCAAGTATGCTTATACAAAATTCTTCACAGAATTTGTTACTTGCATCTGCTCTTATTATTAAGGTATTAACTGAGGTTGCTTTATCTCCATAATTTTTTCTCATGTTGAATATTTTGCTTGCTTGGACTTCCACAATATAAGTTTCTGGAGAGCCATGGAAGGTAGTGGTGCATGAAATGACCTGAATCAAACCTTTTGTTCCATAGCTGTAGTGGCGGGAGTTGATTGCTTATTACCTTAACTCTGAAGACCTTGCATTGAATGGGTTAATGCAGTGTTAGTATGGCACTAAGAAACGATTATATTCTGAATTTTGTCAAGATTTTTGTCTACTGCCTGTTCATGTGGTCTTGCTTGTCCATCACTTTTTGTTCATTCCTGCTAGAATCCTGGTGTGAGCAGTGTCCCTGTCAGATTGTCCCATGTCTTCAAACCTTACAGCAGTGGATGAGGAGCGGGCTGATTGTGTAATGTAACTTGTTAGCTCACTTGGATTTCACAGACTTTACTACTCCATCTCCCTTACTCATGTTATCTCTAAGTGCTGAAATCTTGACAATAATTATCTTCAGTTTAAATACTAGTATTCTTTGGAGTTACAGTTTGTACACATTATTACATGAGGAGCGTGGTCTAAAGCCCATTGCATCTGATAGGTAGGTTTGGTAGGAATTTAACCCTTTGAACCTTCAGCTGTGGTTTTAAAACTTAACAAATCAAACATTACAGATATATTGGTCAACAGAAACACCTCTGCATGCTATTTGTGGCCTACTTTCACCTTTCATGACTAAATAAGTAGTGGCATATAGGAAACTGAAATAAAAAGTAAAATAAACTTCAAAAATGTTTTGAATGTGTTTTGCAGCAATAAAATCTCATCTGCAAAATGTTTTTTCAAAAAATGGCATATAACAAGTGCATTTGCCTTGGCTAGAGCTGTGACTTACTGAATTATACTAACACTAAATGAATGTATAAGTATATAGTAAATCTTCAGTAATGCAGAACTGCAACACAAAACTTCAGATTTAGGAGTTGAGAATCTCTGTTGTAAATGTCTTCACTTGGGTGCCTTTTGTTTATGTATTATATGTATATACAAGTGTCTAAGTGTGTGTAACACATAACACTTTGTGTTACTGCTGCTGGGCTATCTGTATTTTTTCTAGGCTTTGATTATGAGTATAGCTGCTTGCTAAACCAAGCAAGTGTTTAAAGTAATGGAACCTGGAGTGCTGTTGCTATTGCCCTGTTTTTAGGGGGATGGTGTGTGTGGGTGGGTTTTTTTTTTTTTTTTTTTTTTTTTTTTTTTGTGTTGATAATGCACTTACATAAATGCTTCTAACAGAATACAGTAGCGAATGGTAACAGTGCAGACTCTGGATTGTACGTAATATCATTTAATAGGCAAGGAAACATAGTACTTAGGAGAAGATACACACTACCTGGTTTTTATTTTCTTCTGTTATTACCTCTCTTAGAGCCCTGTGCAGTGAGAGACTTTCATTCTCTTTTATGAAACTGTATTTTTTCAACTATTGGCTTTTTACAAGTAGTAGTTAATAATGTATTTTTGAGGCTTATGCCACCCTACATGGAAAAATGTTGTTTACACTGGAGATTAGTCTGCACGTAGTGCATCTGTCACTTGAAGTATCTGCTCAGATACCAACAAAAAGACTTGAGCCCTGCTGTGTTTTGGGGGTTTGTCCTTATGTACGTGTTTCAATTTATTAAACTCTCTTTAGTAGTTCTGAGATTATATTTGTTCATAGAAACAGAGCAGAAGAACATATCTGTGTTTTTTTATTAATCTGTGCAGTTGTTTGCTCAGGTATAATCCCTTGTTCAGCCGCATCTATTCACCCATGGAAGGATGTGCACACTGGTACATGATGGCATATTAAAGGTTTACCACAGCCTGCCACAGCTGTCATCTCTTTGACCCTTCCATAAGCTAAGTCTTCCACATAATTTTGCTTTCATTCAAGTGTAATGCCATTAAAGCAGTGGCAGACAGAATGCAATTCCCTGTAGATCTTGTCTCATTCCTTCCTGTTCTGAGGAGATTAATGTGCTCAAATCATCCATATATTTTCTTTTTCATTCTCTGATTCTGCAAGAAGAGCAAAAAAGTGCGCTAAATGCATTAGCAGTAGATTGAGGGAGTAAACTGGAAAGGACTGACTAGTTGTGCAGAAGCCCTCTTGCTTTCCCTGCACTCTCACTTGCTCTTTTTCTCTGCTGTGTGTTTTCTCCCTTGGTCCACAGTTACTGTGACCTGTGCCACGTGCTTAGCAGCCTTCTCTCCTTGGTGGAGGGTGAATGGAGGGGTGTGTGTGGGTTGTGTTGGTTGGTTTGTTTGTTTTTTCTCTTTAATGTTTTTAAGGTTTCAATGAATGGCAACAACACCAAGGCATCATCATACTTGATTCCAGCTAACTTTCTTTTCCTTCAAAGGGTAATTGCTATTATTATCTTAAATAACATTCTACAAGAACTGGGGTCAAGGATAGTACTATGAAAGTTATGCTACTAGAATTTCAAATACTTTTTTTTCCTGATGATGATGTTTAACTTTACTCAAGTGCTAAATATAGATATTTTTTCTATGCACTTGCTGTGGAAATAATTCAAAATCTACACAAAAAGTCTTAATACAATGTTGAAATTTAAATACGATTTAGTAGTTTCAAGCAATTGCCTATAAAGCTCCTTCCTGTGTATATCCATTTACAAATAGATACTATTAAAACAAATCAACAAGCCAAGAAAAAAAACAACAGCAAAAACGAACAAAAAACCACACCACTCAACTTTCTATGGGTGTTTACTTTTTAATAGCACTCTGTGTGGATAACCTTGCTCTGAACCTTGGAACAACCTCCTGCAGTGCGTTTTCTAAGCTGACTCTTCTTCCCTGCCTTCTTATGCAGCTATTTCAAATGAAGAACTTGTTATACTGCTGCTTAATGTCATTACTGCTGTGATCCTGTATGGATCGTCCCTGGGATGAGAGATCAGAAGAATGAAAAGAATGGAAGAATTTTAAAAATGATGGGCTACAACTGGTGTCTGGGGCTATTTGTGCTAAATACATGCCTTTAAGAAGGTAGCTATCTCATTGTCTAGTGCAGTTACTCTTTATGAACTCGTATTCCTTGTAATTTCTGGTGACTTGTGTTTTTCTTAGTACTTACAGTAAAAAGAATCAATATGTATGTTCTAATATTTTTATCTGGCAATGAAGAAAATAAAATAAGTCAGTAATTTATTGGGTTTCTTCTTACAGAGCCTGGTTCTACAATGCCACTGCTTATCTTTTCTGATGGGATTTTTTTTTTTCTTCCCTAACTGTTGTTGATGTTTTTGTCAGTTGCCCTGTAGGCTTCCTTACTCACTCCTCAAGTACGAAGATGTGTATGGTTTGGTGCTTTTGGTTATTGATACTTAATTTTAACAATTTCTTCTGTACTTCCTTATTCAACCTAAAGGTACTTCCGTGCCCTCGGTACGGACTCTGGGTAAGGGTAAAGCACAAACGACTGCCATTTCTTGTCATGTCCAGCCTCCGGGTGAATGAGATCTGGAGGCTGTTTAAAAGCTGCTGTGCGTCGTGGCCATGTTTTCAGTGAAAAGCAAGACGCTTGAGCACACTGTGGTACCGCACACAGGATTACTTAAACTTGTTACTATATGAGGTGTCAAAGTAAATCAAGTCAGAAAGAATTTTTATCACAAATCATTGCATTGTGTAATTAATTTAATTTATTCCAAGTCATGCTTGCAAGGTTCTCTCTTTTTCACAGGCAGTGGAGTACCAGATAACAATCCATTTTGAGCAGGACCAAATCCAGTTTTATCTTTTGTCTATTTACCTCTATGATTAATTGCATAACAATCACTGTTCATGCTTTTGTAAATCAAAACACAGGATTTTTTCCACATGGAGATTGAACTACTCTTTTTTTCCTTTTTTTTTTTTTTTTTTTCCCCTTTTAAAGGTATCTGCGCTATGTCTGGGTCAGAACAATGATTAATATTAAGAGGAATTTAGTAACCAGGCTGAAGCTCTGGCACGTATGCTAAAAAGACCAGGAAAGATTCTGATTTGTTAGAGGATGTGAGGGGCAGAAGTGCACGGGCAACAGAGCAAATGAAACATTGGCCTCACTGCAGGCAGCAGGTCTCCCCCTCACACCCTTCAGCTGTAAGCAGGCTGATGCAGTTCAGCATATGTTTCTGTAGCTAGAAGGAACAGTTCTTTGGTGGGATAAAAGGTAATACTTATAGTACTTTAAATGCTGGAGAATAAGCTGTGAAGTAGGTCACTTGTCTTCCTCAGCTGAAAGTTCAGAAGGAACTGTTAGGTCTTCTGGTTTGATTTCCTGCATATTGCAATCCAGTTTTACTTTGTAACCCTTGTTTGAAGCTATTATCTAGTCTATAGCAAGATTACTGCTGCTTCTGAAGTGTCCAGCTCTGTTGAAAAGAGTTCATATGGTTTAGATTCCCCTCAATGTCTTTCTGCAGTGGTACCCTGCCTGACCAGCCCTGGTAGCTGTTGTGGAGTCGAAGCTACTCTTGCAGGTTACTCTCTTGTTTCCTCTGGTGGTTTTTATCTACTGTCCTCTAAATGATTTCTCTTACTGACTGCTGCAAATCTGCTGGTGGGCTGATGCCAATAGAAGATAAACTTGCTTACAGTGAAAACATTTTAGCTGAGCTAGGGCTGTTGCAGACTGCGTAAGTAAGTCTTGCTGTTTGTGTTAGAGCAACTGTTTTTCTTAATTGGCCTTAATTAAGTTTTTCTTAAATGGCCTACAAGAAATAAGCTAGTTCTTGGCAAAAAACTGCATCATGTCTTGGGTGAAAAAAAAGTCTGAAAATTTAGTTAGGGACTACAGAGTAATATGTTTCTGCAAGAATGCTAAATTAAGACCATATGGTGGCACTTTTTATTTGTTTTGTTTTTAAGGGCTACTTGTGCAGAAGATGGCAATGTGGCTTAATTGGATGATATTCATCATTTTACTTTTTCTTCAGTGTTCAATATCATTCTGTATCACACAGAGTGTATAAGATTTTACCACCTAGTGATCAAATTATATTCTTTCACTTTTGCATTTTGATGTGAACTTGGCAACTTTTTATTGCTCTAAACTTACCTGAACAGTTAGTATCACACTGAGTAAAATTTTTCCTCCAGTCTGTACTTTCTGGTGGAAGTACTAACTGTATTTGTCAGTTTGCTTCTAGTGACATCGTGGCAAGAAATGCTCTGCACTGAGTTCCTGTCCCCTGAAATCTCCAAGGAAAGTGACTGCAGGCCATCTGCTCTAGCTACTGTAAAGCAAATGAACAAATTATATTATGATTTGCTTTGATGTGCTACTGCACATCCACTAAGCTGCAGCTTTAGTGATGCTGTATGGTGCCCTGATAGAAATAGAGGTTTTTTCTTAACTGTCTTGTACTTCTGAGCTTGTCAATGCAGTGTAATCCTAGCTAGTAACCAAAGAGATTTATAGTCGTAAGTGCTTGCAACAATTTTCCAGAATCTGTCTTTTGCTGTTGGAACACCTTTGTACTCAGCTAGATATTGTAGCAGTTGTAGTAAAGCACATGAGTAAGAGTGTATTATACCCCAACTTGAGAAATGTGGGATTTGGGCAGTGTAGCAGCAATTATTGTCAGTACTGTATGCTATTTTCAGGACATTAAGTCTGAGTTACTTCATTTGTTAGAGTGAAAATTCACTAAACTCTTTCTAAAAATAGTGGCTAATAAAGTAACTGTCCCTTCTAACTACACTACTAACCAGGCAAATATGAGACTATGAAAATGTCTGAATGTTACTATTGGAGTGATTGGTGGCAAAACAGAGGCAGAATTGAAATGCAAAGTTTTAATTTCTTTGAATTAATATGTAAATATTCACCTATTCCAACCATATAGGATAAAGCTCTGTTTGTAGTTGTCTCCCTTATTTCAAACTGATAACCTTATAAATGTTTTCAGTAATCCCTTGTAAGCTTATTAATCTATTGATTTGTATCATCATTCTATTTTGAATTGAATAATTTGATACCTAGTAGGTTTTTTGTTTTGTTTTTCTTTTAGGTTGACCAATAGCCTATTAAAGAGTATTACTTTTTCTTAAAACAGAGATTTTTGTATCAGATCTAAGTTAAATCTCTTCAGATGAATTGTTAGGTGTACTTCTCTGGGGGAGAAAAAAGCTTTTTTATAATATTTAAGAAGTTATGTAATTGGTGAGAAAAGATGCTAGGTCTTCTGTGCATGGATAACACTACAAGTACTTCAGTAAGACTGGTTATGTATGCTGATCTACTCTGTTGTACAAATGAAAATTTTTACTTTCCCTGAGCATTTGTCTGGATTAAAACTCAGACTCAAGGTTGGATTATTGGAAATGATCTCTCTCTAAAGAAAGTACAATAGGAAAAAAAAATCAAATTATTATGAACTATTTACAGAGTAAGGTAGAGGTTAAAACAAATGAACACTGGGTTGTTATTTGCTCAGATGTCTTAACTGTAGCATCTTTTATTGTAACTTTAATTCAAAAACTATTTTTCCTCTTATTTAGCTAGAAATTGTTTTAAGGTTGTAGAAATCAATTACAAGGTAGTGTCCCCTATTCCCTGAATTGGGGCTCAGATAAAATTTTAGTTGATATTCCATACAGCAAGCTTTCTGTCTCCCCTAAACTCAGCTGGTTGCGTGTTGTGTTCAGTGTGGCTGGGAAGGAAGGCATGGTCGAGTCCCCCTGGCACGGCAGAGCTGCTTGGTGGAAGCCTTGCTCGCGTGTCCATTTTCCGTGCACACTAACCCATGCTGTGGTCAAGTTCTTGCACTGTACTGTGAGCTAACAACAAAAGAAGGGTTCAGATGTTCAAATTTTCTTCTGTTTGACAGTTTTCTGTGCTCTTCAGAAAGTGTATTGGATGGGATAGAAAGATGGCTTATGGTCAGCTCTCTAGCTGGACCACGTTTATTTGGGAAATAAATTGCTCCATGTCTTTATCAAGAAGGTGTCCAGATCTGATGATGGTTGTATAAGGCCTCTTCAGGAACAATGAAAATTCTGTTCCAGTGTAAACTGTATATTAACTTTCAGGATTTTCAAATTAGTTGTGTGGGAGTTAACTGTGGTTAATGATATTCAAGGGACATTCCTTTATTTTCGCAGTGCTACGCAAACTCAGAGTTCCTTGTTTTTAACTCAGGTATGGCAAATATTTTCACAGTCTCAAAATGTAAGATTCCTATGCTGACTAACAATTTAGTGTATGTTTTTATTACATGTGCAGCAACAGCTGTAGTGAGACATCTGCTGATAGGATATTTTGTCATCTCCTATATCTGCTGTTTTTCATCTTTATAGTCCACATGGCCCTAATCAAAGCAGTGTGGCTCTTTGCCAGGTGCTCCCTACCCAGTGAGGTGCTGAAAATAATGGATCTTGGTTACCCATATCCTGGCAATCTTTTCTGGTGATGACCCAGCTCTGTTCTATAGTATCTGTGGAAGAATACATCCATTTCTTCAAAGAGGTTACCATCTTTGGAAAGATGAGTGAAGTCAGTAGCCAAAAAAAAAAACAAACAACAACAAAAAAAACTCCTGTTGTCATCAGCATGTTGTCAGTTCTTTGGAAGTGCGTTGTCTACAAAGTCTTTTTTGAGGAATTCTGTCTTGGAAAATGTTGGTTATTTAAAAAAAAAAAAAAAAAAAAAAAAGCATTTAGCCATCTGTTTAACTTTAAAACGTGAATAGATCAGTGCTCTTCCAATAGAGAACTTGCCTTTTAATCATAAGCCATTAGAGTGATAGAGGTTTTTTCTAAAATATTGTCAGGACCTTCTTATGGGTTGTTTTAGGAAGGCTTTAGGGGGATGTGAACTGCAGTGCATCTAAGGGCTCAGCTGTAGGGTTACTTGCTTGAGCAAACATTGTTCCCTTCTGAGATGTTTCCTAAATCATAGCACTGAACAAAGCAATTCAAGTATTTGCTTTGAGTGAAAGGTAATTCCCAGGTGATATGAACTTTAAGGTGACATTTTTTTGAAACATTAATTGGAGAAATATTTTCCTTCAAAATGTGAGCTTTTGTTGCAATAATGTTCATTTTCTTCTTTTCTTGTATTTTTCAAACTTTTTTCTTTAAAAAGTGCTCATCAGATGTTTGACTTAATCATCTTTTGTGCTATTAATGTTTGACAACTACTTTTTTTTTTTTTTAAAAAAAAAAAAACTGTGATCTCTTCCTTCTGTTCCAAAAGATCTGTGAAGGTGTCTAATAGTCTCTCTTGCTCCCTTATTGCTCCCTCTTTGGTAGGGTAGCTTTACATGTCCACAGTGCTTATACATCTGTGCCTTTTTTTTTTTTAAGCTTTCCATTTCTGTGTATGTATAAGTGATGTGATTTTTTTTTTTTTAAATGATTATTGCTTACTTGGTATGCTTATTTTCTGTGGCTTTTTTGATGCAGGGTTAGGGTTTGATGCATGCCAAGTGACTAATCCCACTTGTTGCTGTTGTTCACAGCAATTAACTAGTTCCTACTGGTCTTAATCCCTGTCTGACTTGTTCCTGTTTTCATGCAACAGAGCCACATTACAGGCACTCGTCCTTTACCCATGCTGTGTGAGGCTGCTGCAATTTTATAAGCAGTAGCTCTGTTGATAGGAAACTCTTGCTTCAATTTGATGTGAGTAAAGGTGTTTTTTTTTTTTTTTTTTTTTTTTTTTAAAAAAGAAAGCTTAAAAAAGTGGAGACTTATGTGGTAACTGGCTCTCACCCTAGAGGAGGTGCTCCAGCTTCCTGTGTTGTGGAAGTAGAGTAGTGAGAGGGGAGCTGCTCCCCTCTTACTGAAACATAGTTTTAAAAATACTTATGCTAGTATATATAACCTGTTGTACTCCTACCTTCGTATAGATAAATGCTGTACTATTTTAAGTTCAGCAGTGTGTCATAGCATTATGAGACTTTGTTGCTGTGGAATTACTTTGTTTTTCTGTAATACCAGATGAGAGAGAGACAGGAAAAAAAAAAAAACTGTAAAGATAGTCCTGCAGTAGCCAGTGAATCTCTTCCCATGTGACAAATCACCCAGTTTTTTTGTGTGCTTTGAGTAACGTTCCTTTTCTGCACTGTCATTTCTCTTTTTTCCTTTCTACTTCAAACACTAATTGATGTTTACAGAAATAACTTTAATCTTCCTTCCTGAGTTCCGTTCTAGTTTCCAGTTTTATATGAAGCCTAGTGAAGTCAGTGGATGTATTGGCTTTCTCTACATGCAGTTTATTATGTCTTTTTAATTGCTGTATGTCTGCATGCGCTGTGTTCTAGTTAACATGCCTAAAGTATCCTAAATATATCACCGAGCTGATGAAAGTATTAAGAAGCTTAATTATGCCAAGTATACGTTCAGTTGCCAGCATTTGACTCAAGTAGTATATAATGTATGTTAAAGTATCTCTATGCAGCCAGATTTTGGACATAGGCATTGTAGGAATTAAGTCTGTATAAGCATTTAAGCCATTTGATCAGCAGGAAAGGTTTAAAACAAACAAACAGGCTGAAATTCCAGAGATAGGTCTGTGTCTCCTCCAGAATTTGTTGGTTTGGTGGTTGTGTGTAGTGTGTGTTGTGGTATGTTTTGTTTTGGTGTTTTTTTTTTTTCTCTCCAACTGAGAAATTGATACTTCCTTTTAATAGCAAATGACTTTTAGCAGATTAATTAAATTTGTTAGTTAACTTATTAATAACAGCAACGAGCAACTTTGTCTAGTACTTGATTAGATGATGGCATCAAACAGAGTCCCTTCAGAACTGGATATTCAAAGTTAATGTTTAACAGCTAATATTTGGTTGTCTGGCTTGCTTAGCTACTTGAGCATCTTAACTGTAATTTTTTCAAGATTATACATTAAGTGTATGTAATAAGACAGTACTTCGATAGACTCCTTCAAAATAGCAGACTTTATTGCTTGTTTCCGTGTATGTTTTATCAAGATATTTCTGCGGGATAAGTGCCTCTTCAGAATAACAAATCGACCTGAAAAAGGAAATCTCTTTCATTATTTACTCACTTCTTACAATATTTTATTCAACCTCTCAGTTTTCTGGGAACTTAATGTTCCTTACCAGTGCTTTCACTTAACCACTTTTGTTAGAAGATTCAGCACTCCTTGCTTGTATTATTGTTTTTAGCATGCCAGCTTTATTAAAAAACAAAAAAACAAACAAAATCTATTTTGCTGTTCCACAGAACAGGACTTGTTTTGGCCTTTGTAATTCTCTGAATATGCTACAGAAACCCCTGAAAATAAGATCAGAATATTCTGTATGAGCAGGGGATGCTTTCTAGGGTCAGAGATGTGGACTTAATTGAACAATACTTTCTAATACAACATTTTCATAATAATTTACAGGGATGTTTTTATTATTTTCAAAGTGGTATCAAACCACTGTATAAAGTCTCTTATATGAAAGAAACTATATGTGTAAATATATATATATATGAATGAATTAAATGATATATCTGCAGCTGTGTGATTGGTCTGGTACTTACTGTTCTGCAAGGTAGAGTGGAGAGCTTCCTGCTAATTAATGGAAAACTGTTTTTTCATTGTATTAAGGCTTGGGTTCTTTATTTCTGATGGATTTTGCTTTGCTTCATTTTCCACCCCCTCCACCCCCCCCAAATTATTCCCCTGTGGCAAACATCTTTATCTGCAATCAATGATTAACAACTTCTGCAGATTCTGTGTAACATTGTGACAGATCAAGCTGTGAAGCTCTGGTGGGGCACAGCTGGGTGACTGCAGCCTGGCAAAATGCTGCCCACCTGCCTGCATGCCCCAGGTCACAGCACCTCCCTTCCACTAGCACCTTTTCGATGACAGTACAGAGACCAAACCTTTAAAGTATGTTTGCAATGAATGAATATGTATTTGGAAAGCAGTGATAACACAGTTATCTTGATTACTCAAATAATACTTATTGCATCAGACTTACACTGCAGCCACGCTGAGTTTTAAGTGGACAAAATTCAGTCCAAATTCATTTTAAATTTTAGTTTTTATTATTTTATATGTAAAGATTGTTTGGGGGGAGAGGGAGACAGGAGGGCCTTCCAGCTGAAGGACCCAACTTACTGAGTGCAAGTGAAAGCACAAGCATCTGATATGTGTTTTATACAGAAAGAATTGGAAAACTGGAAACATAATCCTTAAGAACCCTCCTATATGCTTTAAACGGTGCTCCTGTGAGAGCAGTTACAAAAACATACCTATACGAGCTGATTTCCAGTGTGTTTAAGGTTAACACTACATGGCCAGTATGGATGAAATCAATCCAGCTGTGGAACACCTATCAAATGAGTCTATAGCAATATACTGATGTGAGACAGACAGCTTTCTGCATATAGGAGACACTCAAGACCTCATAGGTGTTTTCTAACTGTTTCTTTTAATTACACAATTTTTCTTACAGGCCAGTAAATAAAATAGCATGGCAATAGATGTGTTTTTAATGAAACATTGACTGTCTGCTCTTCTGTAGATCTAATTAGAATGACTGTTGCTTTTTAATATTAAAAATATATTTTTATTAGGGGGAATAGTTACTGTTGGTCAAGTCACTATGATTATACTTTAAAATAGGGCTTTCTGTATTACAAAGACTGTTCTGAGCATCCCTGTGAGAATATATCTTCTTACAAAGTTGTAAACAACCTTTTCTTTATTTTTTGCTACTTGCTCTCCAATTGTTTTCTGTTTGGCATATTCATATTTTCCTGTTTTGCTTTATGAGTATGTAGTAGTACAACTCATTAGTATTGATAATACTCGAAGGACTTTCTGAAACTGAAGCTGGTAGCTTCCCTCCCTCTTCCCTCATTTTCCCCCCTTTAATAAAAAAAAAAGTGATTTTTTTTCTTTGCATTAAGAAATGCATCTCTTTCTGAGTAGCTGTATTATTAATATTAGTTAAAGATAGTTAAGGAAGGTCAGTAGGATCTTGATGCTATTTTCTGTTTTAGAAGAAACAGTGGTTTCAAAGTTTCCTTTTAAGTTACTGTAATGCCTTTCTAGCTATTGATATTCTACTAGTGTAGACCTAGCATAAGAATAAAATTAATGATAAGATCTGTTTAATTTTATCTTTTTAAATTGGTTCTTTAGTCCTAATTTTGTCATTCTTAATGTTGAACAGTCATTTATTTTGCAAGTAATCAGCTGAAATTGTTGAACCTATTTGCATACCAAATGATTTGACATTTGGAGTTGAAGAGCTTGACACACCTGTGTAATTAGGCTTTTCTGTTTCCTAATATACAGATTATCTTTCTTTCAAAAACAGATTTTGAAAACTCCAGAACTAAAATAAGAAGCACAGTGTCAGTTCGAGAGGGGCAGGGAGTTGTGCTGCTTTGTGGAACACCGCCTCATTCTGGAGGTAAGAGCCATTTTTTATTTTTATTCTTTTCCTCCTAAGCAACAGTAGTTTTTAAAAATGTCTTTTGTGAGCTAGATGCACTGGATGTTTCCTTGCTTTTAGTGTTAAATTCAATTATTACCTGCTAAAACCAGCAAATCTGTATAGAATATTCTTGCAAAACTTTATCCAAGTTATTTCGTGGAGCCAGCTATCAGCATAGGTTGTAAATAGATATGAAATAACTGGGATTTTAGTACTGTCTATTTTAATTCAGTAGTGCGGGCTACTCTGTAGTCAGCAGCTGTTGTGTTGATTGGCAGGTGACATCCAACTTACAGAAGTTGGGGTGTGAGCCTTTCCCAGTGAGTTCTTAAGCACATGCCCTTGCACATCACATGATATTACCACTCTCATTTGACCTATTCTTTTAAATAAACCCTGTGTGAACCTTTCAGTTTAGTTTTTCAGATATAGAATTTTCGTTAGGTAATAGGAAAGCAACATACATGGGGTGACTGAGGTTTTTTTAAATTATTTTTATCAAAAGTCTTATAGTCTACAAATACTGTCTCTATCAGTTCAATACTGTATGCTGGCTTGTGTTAAGTTTTGGGATTAAATTTACAAGGAACGTTAGGAATTACTTGAGGAAAGGGCATGGAGCAAACAGTGTCTTGGAAAGCTGCTGCTTCAGCTGGCTGGCAGGTCCCAGGTGATACCTGGGGACTTATGTTTATATTCCCTCTATCTAGCACTGAGGAGGGCTGCAGAGGTGGATGACACCACTGCACGGAATATGATTCTAATCAGAGCTGGCTTTAAGGGGAAAATATCTGTTTGTCACTGCAGGCAAGACATCAAAGAGCAAGAATGGTATCTCCTTTCTGAGCTAAATACAGAAAGGAAAGAAAATAATAACCAAGGAAGCTAGAGAGGAAAAGGGTCAAAGAATTAAGTCCTAGGAGGACTTAATTTTATTTTAAAATGTCTGTCTAGTTCCTTGCACTTTCTGAGCACTTAATGTGTCTGATTTTTATGGTATTTCCACTAATTAATTATCTACTGCAGTTAAGTTCTGCCCAATTTCACAACTGTTTAGCCTCAATGAGCCTAGCTTTCTGTATGATCAGACAATTCTAAGAAGTCAGATTTTTGTCTTTAATTGTGCTAGTGTGCCCCATTTCTTGGAATTAAGAGATGTGATAGTATAATGCAGTGGTGCTGGTATAATTAAAAAGCGGCTATCTTGCAAGGGATCGGACAACTGAATGTATAGTTGGGAGTGTATCTTATTATTCATTATGTGTTCTGAATTTTTTGCTGCTTATCATTGAGTCTCAACTAATGTTCAAAAGTAACTGATTCTATTTTGTTTGTTGATGTGCAATTTGTCTCCTCACCCCTTTTTTTGTGAAATTTAACATTAATTTTGATTGTGAAGACAGTAATACAAACTAGACATTGTGAATGCAATAATTTAGGTATTGTGGTTTCTTAAGTTTAACAGAGTACAAATATTCACAGGCCTAAAGTGGCAATTTTACAGCTGTCTGGAACCTACAGAATTTTTCTCTAAGTGACATATATGCTTAAATCATCAAATTTCTTAGAACAGCTTTGCTTTTTTGAGGGCTGAGAAAATGGGTTATTGTCCCAGCTCCCTCAGAATGATTAAATTCTGCTTCTATATACAGTCCAAAGTATGAGTTATAAAAGCCCATCTGATGCCCACATCCTTTGCACCTCTCCAGGCTGACTTCAAATCCTGCAGTATGTCCAAAATCTGAAAGTTTGAGGTGTTAAACAGGAAACAAAACAAAACATGATTGTACTCTTAAGAGCTGTGGTTCATATCACCACATGGAAAAAGGGGGAATTTTTCACAGTCAACAGATGGGATATGGTAGACACCCTCACACTAATTATTATTCACGCAAAAAAAAGAGCTGAAGGGTCTGTGAGTTACCAAATAGTAATTGTTACCAAAGTTATTTAGAATTTTCAGATTTGTTTGAGAATTGGAAGGTTAACCATTAAAGTTCTCACGGTATATGGAGAAAATCTGAAATGTTAATTCTCTTCCCCTCTCTCCAGTAAAATAGTCTGTATCACAGTGATGTCAAGCATACAGGTGTTTAGGTTGGGCATGATGGGACACAAGTCAGTAAGTCTTTAAGATATTGATTAGACTGATTCAACAGAGCCTCTAAGGGAGAAAGAGAAGTAATCTATTAGGCATGACTGAGAGAAAACTGGTAGGATAACCAATCATTTAAAATATGTGCAAAACTGGTGCAAAGAGAAAGCAATTGACTGTTTTCTCTATTCAGCAAGAATAGAACAAGAAGCATCCATGGGCTTCCATTGTTGCAAGGAAAGCCTGGCAACCTGAGTGAGACACTAGCTGCAGAATGACACACATTATTAAATGGTGGAAGTGACTGCCTGAGGAGCTGGCAGACTTTAAAGCTGTATTTAAAATAAAAAGAGTTAGACTATTATCTGCCTGGGATGGCTTAGGAACAGCAGGGGGCCATAAGGCTCTGAGGGCTGTTTAGTCCTTTCCAGACCTGTGATCTCATTTTGTGATTCCCTATCTGTTCTGCTGAGTAATTTAAAAGAGTAACTTTAAAAATTTTCTCTGATACATTGTCGTCTTGTCCCCTTTAGTCTCAAAAAAAAAAAAAAAGTTTTTGTCCCAGGTGTGTAAGATGTAAGAATGCAAGCATGTTGCAGGCCTGAAAGAGGCAAAGAAACCCAGTGACATCATATGCTGAATTTGGTACTCCTTTTCAGGACTAACTACCTACCTATTTAGAAGCATTTGTGAGCGCTTTTTCATTGAAAGCCTTTTGAGTTTTGCCATCTTTCATGGTTTAGAAGGTCTTACTATCTTGATGGCAATTGCCTTTTACAAAGCCTATGAGGAGCTTTCAAAGAGCTTTGAATAAATTGTGATTATTCTTCCATATACAACATTCCAATTACAATACAAAGGGATCTTCATCTTGGAAGAAATAGCAAGTTCTCAGTTTGGGGAAAAAAAAAATTCACTGTAGTTTTTTGATAATTAAGATACCCCTCTGTCATGAGTAATCATTGTGCTCTAGGCATACAACCACATTTCTTGATATAACTTGAACATGTTTTTTGTAACTGAATTAAAATAAACTATTTTTCTCAAAACAAAGTTTGCTTGTCTACATACTTTAGAGATAAATTACATCTAAAATGTGTTTATATAGGTCTGCTGTTGCCTCTTCCAATTACAGGTTAAACCTTTTATTTTCTATCTTCTATGTCCTCAAAGGAGAGGCAATGAATCAGTCATCTCAAATGAACATACGAAAGTTAATATTTGACTTGCATTTAATATGTAGCTAGTAAAACGACACTAGACGTATGGAAATCTAAAAGGGATTTCTTTCTACTATTGGTTTTGTTCCAAAAGGAGTAATGAAGGTGTGACAGTGCCCTAAGTGACAATGCCACAAAGCTGCTTTAGGGAATTCTCTATTATTACTACTGTATGTATCTTAAATTATCATGTAGTGTGCCTCAGTTTTACTAATCTGTTTGATTTTGAATTTTGGAAAATTTTACTGATCTATAAGGTATTTTATTTCCTCAGGAGAGCAATGAGGCATAGTCATTTCATTTATAGAAATGGAAATTAGCTTAATGGTTACTATACTTTCCAAGGAATTAGGATTTTGCCTGAATTATTATGTTAGTGGGTATACCCACCCTTACCTTGTTTCTTATGGAAGATGAAAGTAACCAAGAAGAACTTGTGTAAATGCTAAGAATATGTGGAGCCAATTGCTCCTACTTGCTACTTTGCAACAAACTACTTGCTTTCATGCTTAAAATGCTAGGGAAGTCTTACTTACATTCACCATTAGCTTTGTGAGGTATGAATGTTCCTATTTTATATGGAAATGATCAACGTGGCAAGGGCATTTCTACATGAAAAAGTAGCAAGAATGTTCTTCACCTTACTATCGTGTCCTGATAAACGCAGTTCTCATAGATAAATGAGACCATACTTGAAAGGTAAGTTATATGCTAGATTTCCTGTAAGTTGCAACTGTTTTATTCAAAGCTGTGGCATGCTAGTCTGAAATTTTAGGAGATCATAGAATGCTTAGGGTTGGAAGGGACCTCTAGAAATCATCTAGTCCAACCCCCCTGCACACGCAGGGTCACCTGCAGCATGTGGCTCAGGACTGCGTCCAAGCGGGTCTTGAAAATCTCCAGAGAAGGAGACTCTGCACAACCTCTCTGGGCAGCCTTTTCTTTAGAACCTGTGCAGTGCAAACGCCTGTGAAAGACCTGATGAGGAGACAGTGACTGGCAGAGTTCACGGTAGCAGACTCAGCACGTGAAACTACACCCTGACCAAATTCCCATCAGGGCCAGGCATATTCTGTTTTGTCAACAGCTGCTTCCCAGGTAGTAGCTTCTCACAGTTAGCACAGCTAAGATAAGGAAATCATTTTAGTTGATAAAAGAGGGGCCATTGGAATATACAAGTGGAGATGGTGCCACCTGTGCATCTGACCCATGTGTACGACCCATGCCTCCAGCAACCTCCCATCGGTGAACTTCCTGGGACTGCAGGAAGCACCCTTCAGTCTGTAGTGTAAGTCCTCAGTTAAATCTATCCCATTTAACTCCTCACAAACGTTGAGTGTCTTTCCCCACTGGTATCCAACCCTCTCTTGCCCACATTGCGGTCATATGTAATACCAGATTTCATTCACATAACTCATTATTAACACAGATGCCTTTTTTATCTGAAAGAAGCCTATGTCTGAGCATTAGGGCTGATTAAGTTTATTTACAGGCAACAAAAAAAGGTTTTTCCACCAAGCCCTTTTCTCTGTTTTTCTGGAAAGGGTTAATAAGGGTAAAGTTTATGTGAAAACAGATGCGTGGGTCACTGTAAATGCAGATAACAGCTGCACTATATACCAGCAAATGTAGTAACTTCTTTTTCTTCCTTGCTTTTTCCCTTTTCCTTTTTCCGTTTTTCTTTTGCGTTTGAAATTCATAGCACTCTAGTTGGCACAAATAAATGAAGAGAAATAAACTTGTATAGAATGTATTCAAGTCACATAATATTCATCATACAATTTCCTTACAGTGTAACCAATTATTAAAATTTAGCCATACATTAGAACTGTATGTGCTCAAGCTGAAGCGCTTTTTCAGCTGTATTAAGAGGATAATGTTTCTGATTTATTTGAATGAGTCTGGATGTTCTTCCTCATTAAAATACATTTTAGCATGAATTCGTTGTTGTCTCAATACATCTAAGAGTGAGTATAAATTGTACAGCTATGTTTATTTTTTATTTTACAGACTTTAGTCAGTACTACTGCTTTATATAAAAAATAAAGAGTTAATGCTACAGTACATTTTTTCTCTTTCTTACTTTCTCTTTATTTCTACTGTAATTGCCTTACAATTGTTTCTCATAAAAACAAAACAAAATTGCACATAAATTGAATTCACTAACATTAGAAATGAACTTCAATTATGTCAGAATCCCTAGGGAGCGTGTTTTTATAACATGTTAAAAAAAGCGATTAAACTCTATCCTAGCTCACAGATCTCTTATGAGTTCACAATCTTTATTCTCTGACAATTAAAAGAAATGCAGACGTATTAACTTTAAATACCTCTGTAATCAGAAATAGTACTCTGCATGGTGTTAAATGCTTTGAATTAGGGGCGTACTTTTAAAGTTGCAGTATAGTTGCTTTAATTGAGCAGCAAAAGCCATACTTCAATAAAGCAGATTTTAGCATTTTAGCAAGGCAATGAAAATCTAACTATATTGCAAGTATATATGAGATATTAAAAATTAAAGTATGATTTGACCTATCTGATATTATGTATTTTGGTTTGTAACTGCAATGGCTACCCACTTGAAGCAAACCATTCTTCATTTCTCCAGTCTTTTTGAGAATCGCGTATATACAAACTAACTCCAGAGACTCTATAAATGGGTAAAAATCCCAGTATCCATATGTTATAAAGGTCAAAAATGAAACAGATTTTAGTGGCCTTGATTCAGCCTTTGTCAGTCCTGTCTTATAGCACAAGAAAACAAAGAGCAGAAATATTCTGCTGGTACGAGCCATTTGACTGTTTATATCAATTAATGGACTTTTAAAGGAAAGTCACATCTTGGTGAAAGCAAAATAGCACTTTGCCTAATCTACCCTTGGTATTAACTTTGAAAATGGAAAACAAGAATAGGAATATAGAAGCAGGCATAAAAAGTACACCTCGATACTATCACAACTTTTACTACCATTTGTTCTCTATAAACCACAAGAAAAAGAAGAAGAAGAAAAAAAAAAAAGCTCTATCCTTGAAGGGGCGATGTTTGCTTAAGATTTCCATTTTTATGCTTGACCATTTGTCAAGAGTCTGAAGTCTAGGAGAGCTAAAGCCCACTCTGAGTTGAAACTGGCAAGCAGGAAAGGCAACAAGAGTTGAAACATGAACACAAAAGGCAAGAAAGGCTTCTTTCAAGCACATCAGCCAGGGAAAATTTAGTGCAGTGACGTGAGCACTGGTACAAAGGAATACACAAAAAAATGCTGAGGTACTGAATGATCTCTTCAAGTGAGTCTTTAGTGGTAAGATTGGTCTTTGAGAATCCTGAGGCCCTGAGAGCAGAGGGGAAATTTGGAGCAAGACTTATCCTTGCTCTAGGAGGATCAGGATGGGGAACACTTCAGCAAATTAGACATGCACACATCCATGGACTCTGAAAAGATGTACCTGCAAGTGCTGAGGACCTGGCCAATGTCAGGGTCACTTTTTATTAAAATTTAAAGATCATACTGATCGGGAGAGAGTCCTGAGGACTCGAAGAAAGCAAATGTCACTTCTATAAAGGCAAGATGTACGGATGTGGGGAACCATAGGCCGGTCAGATCCACCTCCTTGCCTGGGAAAATGGTGAAACTGATCCCTGAGAAACTAATCCCAGGTACTAATTCAAGATATGTGAAAGAGAGGAAGGGCATTAAAAATAGTCAGCACATGTTCACAAAGAGGAAACAATGCTTCATCAACCTGATAGTCTTCTGCAATAATTTGACTGGCTTGGTAGATGAGGGAATACCAGTGGATGTTGTCTACCTTAGTTTCAGGAAGGCTTTTGAAACAGTCTCCCATAATATCCTCATATGCAAGTTCAGGAAGTAGGCTAGAGAAGTGAACAGAAACTGGCTGAAAGGCAGAGCTTAGAGGGTTGTGATTAGTGGCACAAAGTCCATCTGGAGGTGAGTCACCACTGGCATCCCCAGGGATAAATACTGGGGCCAATGCTCTTTAATATGTTAATAAGATACCTGGATGACAGGACCCAGTGCATCCTCAGCAAATGTACAGATAATAAAAACTGGAAGGAGTTAGTTGCTGATACTTCAGATTGCTATGCTGCTCTTCAGAGGAAATTCAACAAGCAAACCCGCCTGGATACCATCCTGTGCTGTGCTGGAGCAGAGGGGTTGGACTAGATGATCTCTAGAGGTCCCTTCCAACCTTAATCATTCTGTGATTCTGTGAAGCTACAAAAATGTGCAGAGAGGAGCAGAGAGGAGTGAAGTTCAACAAAGGGAAATGCAGAATCCTGCAGCTGAATAACCCTATGCACCAGTACAGGCTCAGAGTAAACAAGCTCAAAAGCAGCTTTGAAAAAAGGTCCTAGTCGACAACAAATTGGCCAAGAACCAGTAATGGCCAAGAAGGCAAGGGGTATGCTGGATTGCATTAGACAGCGTGTTGCCAGCATGTCAAGGGATGTGATCCATCCCCTCTACTCAGCCCTGATGAGACCACATCTGGAGTGTTTGGCCCAGTTCTGGATTCCCCAGTACAAGAAAGTCATGGGTTTTCTGGAGTGTCCAGCAAATCATCTTAAGGATATTGGAGCATCTATCAAATGCTCCAATCAAGGGTGTATCAAGAGAGGATGAGAGAGATGGAACTGTTTAGCCTGGAGAAGAGAAGGCTTAGGGGGATCTTACCAATATGTATAAATATCTGATGAGATGGTCTACAGAGGGCCAAACTCTTCTCAGTGGTCCCCAGTGACAGGACTAGAGACAACAGGCACCAACAGGCACAAACTAAAACAGAGGAAATTCCATTTGAAGAGGAGAGAACAGTTTTGTTTGTTTGTTTGTTTGTTTGTTTGTTTGTTTGTTTCCCTCTGGAAGAGTGGTTCAATACTGGAGCAGGCTTCCCATAGAGATTGTAGAGTCTCCATCCTTGGATATATTTAAAACTTGATTAGACATGGTCCTGGGCAACCTGCTAAAACTGACCCTGGTTGACCCTGCTTGAGCAGCGAGGTTTGAACCTGAAGATCTCCAAAGGTCCCTCGCAGTCCAGCATAATGTTGTAATAGACTGTAAAGAGACAGGTTGTGTCTTTGGTGGAACTTCACCCTGCCAGGATTTTAGAAACAGCTACTGATTTCAATTATTCTTCTGACTTCATTTCTTTCTCTGTTCCTAATCGCAAAATGAAAGAAAGCTGAATAATGGTAAAAAGTAGAGGATAGTAAAATTTGTCAGCTCTTTCATACCCCTGTATAAATCAGCAGGTTGATCAAGAGGAGCTAAAGTGTTGAACTAATATTCTAATCACAGTCTTTCTCTCTCTCGTCTTGTTTGCTCACTGACAGATTGCTGGGGCTTTGGAGGTGTGGGAAGCAGGAGGAGAATGATTACTTAAGAGGTGTTTATACTGCAATTAAATAGATGAAATCACAATGGATCCTATTTCTTCTTTCATGTCTCCCTTCACAAGCTTAGCATGATTATTTCTAATAACACCAAAACTTATTTTAATTTGTTTGAAGAAAATGATTCTGTATCACCTTATATTATTAGTATGTGTCTATATAATAGGTATATGTGTGTATATATACATATATACATATATATAATATGAATATGTGTATATATATAAAGTAACTCTCACCTTAATACTTATCCAGTTTATCCTTTAATGAGAACGGTAGAATGATATTCTGCTCTAGTCTGATCACACACTAATGGAATGGATTTTTTTCATCTTTTGCTATGGGAAAAAAAAAAAAAAATGTGTTCAGAGGGAGAAGTGACTCAATTATACTCATAGCCAGAGACCTTGACTCCCATCATATCCACACAATTACTACACAAGTATTTTTACAGCGTCTTTCTTACCTTTCCCATTTCTGTAGACCTGCAGGATCCCTTACCAAGTGATATCAGGATCCAGTATGTTTTGGTGACTTTGATCCCCCTTTATCTAATGTCTTTGTTTTCTAATCCAAAGAGATAAGCAAGAAGAGCATCTTTACTGTGCATCCAAGAAGAATAATTATATTCGATAAAATGAATTTCAGTAGTTAAACATCATATGTAAGATTTATAAGTATTGAAATCTCTTATTTATTTGTATCTTTCTAATAAGTCTCAGTCATTTCTTGGGTATTCAGTCCTCTTTTTAACTCTTACATGAAGATGGACACAACCACAAGGACTGTATGGTTACATGCAACCTAGTGAAATAAATGTAAATGGATTTAACAGTCAAGATTGAAAAGAAGAAAAAGAAGAGAGCTTTCATTTTGGCTGTAGTATCTAGGGGGGTTTTATATATATATATTTTTTTTTAAAAAAAAAAATTGTAGGTTTAGTTTTTTGCAGATATCTGGGAGGCAATAATTCTTACTCTTTATTTTCTATGTAAAGATTTTATCAGGAAGATCCTCCGCAGTTAGAATTATGCCAGTCCAAAATCACATCATCATCTGAAACACATATTATATATAGATACCCACCTAGCAGTCTGAAAATTTCAGTGTGGAAATTTAAAGTGGAGATGGTAGAAAAAAAAAAAAAAAAAGAAAAGAAAAAAAGAAAGTGATAAAGCCAGTGGTTGGACATGCATTGCCTTCCAGAAACTAGGCAAGTTTCTTTCCAAGGGACTTTGACACATCAGAGTTATTTATATGCCTAGGTTTCTGGAATCACAAAATAGTTTCTTAAGGTAAGAATAGTTTCAATATTCAATATTCAATAATATTTTAAATTATGTTAGATTCCTAATTAGAATGACCCAAACAGCTATTCTTAAAGGAAGGCTGAAATCTGTATAATTGCTAAAATTTAATCCTACGAATGCACCACGTTTCCCTGACTGTTGACAGTAAATGCAACTCAAGCATTTTTATAACTTTGTCTCAGTTGGGACTGAATTGGAGGAAACACATTAACTACCAGATAATGAAAATGTCACCTCAAATTCTTCGCATGCGTTCAAGTTCGTTTCACTCCAAAGCCACTAACTTGTAGTTAGTTATATTTCATCAGATTCATTATCAGTTTATTTCTGGGCTCAAATTTAGGATTACTCAAGAATAGAGTGTGAAAATGACTGATTTGAAATTCTAATTATTCTCTAATTTTAAGAATCATACTGAATCTACAACAAGGTTACATGTAATAATAAGGCAGGCATTATAAAGTATAATTAAATTGGGAAAATAGATCTTTCCTTTGACAATATAATGATCTCCCAACTTCTGTTAACTGGTAAAATATTCCTCAAAGGGAACTCTAGAGGTATGAAAAATACTATTTCTGAGTTATCACAACAGATATATCTTGTTAACAATCTTTTTTTTTTTTTTTTTTTTTTAATAGAACTATGTCTTGTATCATGAAAGGCAAATAAATGCTAAGCAAAATACTGATATCTAACTAAAGTCTTAGAATGATTATTCTCCCATGGGAATAGCCTGCTTCAGGTTATGAAAAAGCATTACTAGAGTTAGAGATTAATTTTAAACAAAGACATATTACTAGCTTTTAGAGTACTCATTTTAAAAAATGCCATTTATTATTTTGAAATTAAATTCTAATTTCATGCTTATATTTGATAAGTGACCATGCTGATGCAAAATCGAATCGAGAACATGATAATTAAACAGAACATTAAGTAATTAGTGACATTAGTACATAACTCAAAAATAGAGAAAAAAAAAAGTGTATAAACTGTGATTAAAGTCCAGATCCATTGCCTCTCTATGTCTAGTCCAGCAATAGACGAATGTGATAAAGGGGATGATTAGATGGGAAATTTAGGTGGAGTGACTGTGAGAAGAGACTTGCACTGCTTAGTGACCTATAATCTAAAAGGATGGATGTTAAGTAAGTTTTATAGTGTGTAGATGGCAATATCCATTCCCAGACACACTTCGCACTCATACCAATCAAGTTCCCAGTCCCTTCAGTCTGGTTTAGACCAGCATTGCAGGCTCAGGGGAACAGGGCAGTTCCTGACTGCATAATGTCTCTAGTGCTGGGTAGTGGTCTGGCACATATCCACCATAGTTCTGCCTTGGGCTTACTCACTATGTGCTATCAGACAGTCCAGGATGCGCTTCTCTGCTCTTCCAAGGAGCTACCATTGTAACTATTCCTACTTTCTTTAAATTGTCAGCATGGTCTCCCTAGAAGGTAGCCTCAGGGCAATTTCTTTGACTTTCTCCATAAGTTACGCCCACTAGAGGTTGTTGAAAGGTTTTTATCCCTCATTTCACACCCCAAAATGGTACTAAACAAGTGCATTTCGCAAAAACATGATAAAAATGTTCAACTATTGGTCTTTTTTTTTTTTTTCTCCCCAGCTATTACCAGACATATCTAGAAACTTCAAAACGGACAGTTATTGTCAATACTACCTTTCTGAACACTGCTTTTGGATAGGTTTCACCCTGTGACAAGGCCACAGAATTTTCTTCTAGCTAATTTTGAAGTGAGTGTAGGTGGAAAAAGTTTGTGGAAAAAGCGAAAAAGTGAACCATCATTTCTATTTTTAGGCTACAAAGATATCATTTTCCATGTTGATGATATTCAATAGCATCATTAAAGAGAATGTAGTCATGCATATATATATATATATATATAATTAAACATTTGTGCACACATTTATTTCTATGAAGGAAGCCTCACAGAATTACAAATTATGGTCCCATGCTTGCTGGAGGTAACTATATAGAGTTAACTAGCTCATTGCTACCTGTGATATTTCATGAGGATGAAAATGTATAGGAAAGGGACAAATAATGCCTAAAATGTGTCTGTTGAGACATTTGAATGTACCTTTATTATTATTATTATTATTACTATTACTATTATTATTATTATTACTATTGTTGTTCTTGTTGTTGTTTTTGTTTTTGTTTTTGTTGTTGTTGTTGTTGTTGTTGCTGTTGTCTAAGCTATTCCTAAAAGCTTTTTCCTGTTAGTCACCTCAAAATGAGACTCATCATACCTATCATCTCAGCTGAACATCAAAATCTTTAGATTTAGACTCAGAAATCACAGTCATTTGCCATTTTGTATGTGGCATCCAATAAAAAGAAACTATGCAGACTTTTTCATCAAAATGATCTTAAAAATAAGATAGAATAAAATATGGTTCAGTTTTAATACTTTCTTGTTGGCAAAATCAATTACAGTATCTGAGTTTCATATACAGCAATATTTTTTTTAGTTTGAAAGTCAAACTCTAATAGAAACCATTTTACACATGTTAAGGGTGACTTTTAATTACCATCTGAAATTACATATTTTTACTGAGTTTACACTTGTTTTGCATTTCAGCACAAACTAACAAGATATAGATAGGCATTGACTATTCTATCTCTAATATTCTTGGCTTTTTTTTTTCCCCCCCACAAAATATATAGTGGTGTAGTCTTTTGCTCTGCCCTTTTATTTCAGTGCAGTGTAGGAGAGTTCATTGAAGAAAGTAATATGAAAGATATAGAATGTCACTGCTATTTCAAGAAGATATTCAGGCATGTGGCTGTTCCTTAGAACTGCAGTGATCTTCCCACTGAATAAGGTAAGAATATTATCAGTCCTAAATGCTGATCTCTTCTAATGTTTTGTATACAGACAAAAAGTTTAGGGAAATAGTCAATCTCATAAAAAAAAAAAAAAAAATCCTCTTGCTAAATCCTCTATTTTAAGCATTCTAAATATGCTATAACTATTTGTTGAGACTCTACTGGATGTATCCTAAAATTTTTAGCATAGCATGGGCTCAGTAAATTCTCATTTTGATATTTATAAAGATTTTTAAATTACTAATAAGTGAATGAATGAAGGTGGAGAAGTAGGTGTCCAACCATAAAAAAACAAATGGGCAAATCACACAGAAGAAAAAGAAAAAAAATATTAATGAGCAATGAAGTGATTTACTTTTTACAGTATTTTTTTATTGTGTTCCTAATAAGCAAGACTTATTTTCTATGTATTTTTATATATACTATAGTGTATAGCTGTATATACTACACACAAAGAAGTTCTGAAGAATCCAGAAAATGCCCAAGTTGTACTTCTGCAGAATGTTAGGACATGGTGAAATCATTCTGAATTTTCCAAAAGGCAAAAACTTTCAAGCAGTGAAAACAAGATTTCTGATTTTAGTGGTGTATATATTTCAGTAAGAACTGAAAGCACTATGGGTCAGATAGTCAATACCCTATAGGGTTTCCTCTTCATTTGGAATAGTAAACATCATTATCTTTCCAGAGAAGTTCAAATATGACAATCATTAACTTTGTGCATTCAGCACTACATGTTAATTTTCTGGAATGATATAAGTTGTACCATATTTACAGTGAGCTTAGAGCTCATATTAAGAAAAAAATATCTCACAAATATATTAACTCTTTTAATGTGTGCAGTGAATAAATGTAATTAAAGCTAACAGAAAATGTTTCCAACATATCAGCAATTTAATACAGAAACATAATGAACTTTATTGTCATAATGCAATAATCGGAACTACAATTAGTGATAAAAGAGAATTGCATCAGAGAGTGGTGGAATAAAAGAGAAAATGAAAATAAAGGGATCAGTTAAAGAGGTTAGCTAGAGACAATTTAGGTATTACATTTAATGACATGATAAAATTCTCCAATATTTAAAATCTCTTGCATGATTATTCTTGCATGATGTACAAGGTTATTATTTTCAAGATGAATCCCTGCACAGGTCTTTTGCAAGTACAGGGAGATTACCAGATATGCAGAGACATCTTTAATAAATCCTCAAGGACTTCAATATGTTTTATAATATTTTATTTATGCATATGAAAGAAGGAGTCAACATATGTTCAAGAGGTGCACATATAAGCAATTTGAAGAAATTAAAAAATAATATTTTCCTAAAAAAATAAATTTTTGTAGATATATTTTACTAAAATTATACATCTGCATCATATTTTTCTGATATCTTTATCAAAATATCACTAGGTTTTTTTTTTAATAAAAACAAGGATTTGAAGTGAATTAAAATATATATTACAGCAAATTAGCATTGCTCTGTCACCATCACAGTAAAATCTTTTCCTCATGTTCAGATGGGGCTTCCTATATTTCAGTTGGTGCCCATTGCCTCTCAACAGGCATAGCATGCCTGTTAGGATAGGATCCTATTAGCAATAGGATGTTACTGACAGTCACCACTGAAAAGACTTGGTCCCCATCCTGTTGACACCCTCCCATCAGATACTTATCTGTATTGTTATGACGGGTCTTCTCTTCAGTCTTCTATTCTCCGGATTGAACAGCCCCAGCTCTCTCAGTCTTTCTTCAGGAGAAAGATGCTTCTCTCTTAATCATCTTCATAGCTGGACTCTCTCCATAGCTCCAGATCTCTCTTGTACTGGGTAGCCCAGAACTGGACTCAGCACTCCAGATGTAGCCTCAACAGGGCTGAGTGGAAGAGTAGGATCACCTCCCTCGACCAGCTGGCAATGCA
The DNA here is from genome assembly GCA_035222435.1 of Microcambeva ribeirae. NCBI lineage: Eukaryota > Metazoa > Chordata > Actinopteri > Siluriformes > Trichomycteridae > Microcambeva > Microcambeva ribeirae. The sequence continues at coordinate 16,364 of JAYECN010450396.1, read as the reverse complement.
GGACACCATTGATCTTCTTTGCCAAAAGTGCAGATTACTTGCTCATGATCAATTTGTTTTCCACCAGGTCCTTCTCCACAGAACTGCCTTACAGTAGGTCCACCCCAGCCTGTACTGGTGCATTCCTGGGATTATTTCTCCTTAGGTGCAGGATGCTGCACTTGCCTTTGTTGAACTTCATGAAGCTCCACTCTACCCAACTCTCCAGTCTGTCCAGGTCCCTCTGAACAACAGCACAGGTTTATGGAATATCAGCCACTCCTCTCAGGTTTGTATCATCAGCAAACTTGCTGAGGGTGCACTCTGTACCTTCATCCAGATGTTGATGAATAAGTTGAACAGGACTGGACACAGTACTGACTCCTGGGGGACAACACTAGCAGGCCACTAGACTCTGTGTCGTGGTTCACAACCCTCTGAGCTCTTCCATTCAGACAGTTCTCAATCCAGCCAGTTGCTCATCTATCCCACCCTGCTTGAGCTTCCCTGTGAGGATGTTGTGGGAGACAGTGTCAAACACCTTCCTGAAATCAAGGTAGACAATATCTACTGCTCTCTCTTCCTCTAACCAGCTAATGATCCCATTGTAAAAACCTATCAGGACTGTTAAACATGATTTTCCCTTGATGAATCCATGATGACTACTGTGTGGCACACAAGATGAGCTGTTCCACCAGTTTTTCAGGGCAAATTTACCTTCTTGAGATCCAAATGCATTAAAGAAGACAAAACAAACACCAAACAGACACTAGAAAACAGAAAACCTCATCTGCTTTAACTGCTACTGTATTGTAGCATCAATATCACAGTCAGAGAATCACAGAAGCGTTGGTTGGAAGGGACCTCTAATGGTCTCTGTCATCCAATATTCCACTATTGAAACAGAACTCTCTCTACTACGCCAGGTCAGTCATGACGTTATGTAGCGATGTCTTAAAAATCTGCCATGTCTCTTACCTGTTGTTATATTGTCTGCTGAGAAGAGTTTGGCTTTATCGTTTTTGTAACCAGCCTTCAAATACTGAAGGCATCTGTTAGCATTCCCCTTAGGCTCTTTGCCAGACTAAATAATCCCAGCTCTTCCAGTATCTCCTTTAGGCTTCCTATCAGTATATATACTGTATAAATGCTCCAGGGTTGCCTGGAGCATTTATTTGTGACCTTAATTTTATATGAATGCATACATACATATGTATATGTATATATGTATATAAATATATACATACACACATGTGTCCAGAGATCTTTTTGATTACTTTGGATTTTGTTTGTTTGTTTATTCGTTTGTTTTATAGTTTCAGAATCTTCCAAATACTTTCTGGAATCTCTGTTTTTATTTGGATTGTATATACATGGTAGCTAACATGCAAAAATTAGTAGGCCAGGCTTCATCACACCTAACTGATACAGCTAGATGGAGCTTAACCACCTTTGTATTTAGTTAAGAGAAATTAGATTCCCCTGTGAGCAATTTAGGCATTGGAGAAGATGAAGTCACACCATGTATTTCTCTACTGACTATACAAACAAGGTAGAATAAATAAGTTTCCAATGTAGATATCACCTTAAGTGCTTAAAATTAAAATGAAGGAATCCAAACTTAAGTCCTTGGATGTTTGAATGCACAGTATTACACAATGCTTAGAAAAATATTTATAAAGAATAGGATAGATAATTTCAAATATCTGTTACTTATCACATGAGAAAAGAGGCACTATAATCTTACTTTTTTATATATATATGTATTTCTTTTTTTAAATTAGGGAGTTATAAAAAATGAAACAGAAAAGCAAGGGATCATAATGCTGTGGGACAAGAGTGGATGCAGTTATGTCTACTTTATAGATAGATTATAATCATTTTATATTAAAAAGATATCAGACTAAATGAAAACAGAATTAATGACAAGAATATCAGAACCCAGAAGTCGCCCTTTCTAGAAAAGTGCCTGTGAGCAGTCAATTTTTACACACCTACTCTTGTGTTTTCTTTCTACCAGAATGATTTGATTTCCCCTCCCTGGATTCTAAGATAACTTCTTTAATCACAATATTTTAAAAACACTTTTAGGAAAAAAAAAGAAAAAAAAAAAAAAAAAAAGATATTTCATCTTCCATAAGCTAGCAACCTAGAATTATAAGGCATATTCTATTAAAGATGTATAACACTATCTATGTCTTAAGAACCAACTTATTGTCCTAAGGTGACCCAGTGACATAATTAGACACAAACTGAAAACACCTGATGCCCCTCAAAAGTCTATATGCCCATTTGCATCTCCAGCCAGGTTCATTTTGCTTCAAGTTTTATCTTTAGTATCTAATCTAAGTTAATTGTCTCTCCATGGTTTGTGAAGAAAAGTTACGACCTGCAAAGAGGGCTCATTCTGATTACCTCTGACATTTTGCTTAGGAAGGGACAAATCGTTATTGACAACCAGATTAAATTAGATAACCATTTTGTTAGATGGCCAATGTTAAATGAGATTCCTCTCTCCTTCTCTCTGTGATTGTTCAAATAGGAATAAGCATGAGAAAAACACTGAACTGCTTCTTCATATCAAAAGATATGTTCCTATATACTAACCAGAATAGGAACAATAGGATTATATTAAAAAAAAAACTAAAACAAACAAACAAAAAAACTCCCCTGCCATCTATTAAAATAACACCTGAATGAGGTTTTCAGGATCAAAATGTAACTGCCTAAATTCTAATGTCTTTTTGGTTCTGAACATGAGAGTATTAATTCTTTACTAAATTCCATCTCTCCCTTAAATATTTTATTTGATCAAGCTATTGTTTGTTAATTCCAAACTAACTTAAATTCCATTTGAACACGAAAATGAAATTCAATTCAAAGTTGAACATTTGAACATGAATCCTTTGAACATGAGTTTCTTCTTGTAGTTCAGAAGACAATTTCATAATGTAACAATAGTTAAGTGCTTTCAATTTGCTTTTATGTCTTAATGCATTTCAAAACTTTCCACTGTAAACATAAAAAAAAAAAAAAAGTTGAACACAGAGGGATAGAATGAGAAAAGATTAAATTTGTCAAACAATAGGCAGAATCTTTTATGCTGAAAAGTTCAAGTGTATTTACAAAAACGATTTTGCCTCTGTGTCCCTTTCTCCCTCACTGTCAGGCCTGCAATTTGGTTTCAGTTGTGGTATTGTCATTTTTCAGCAGAGGAAGTCTCACAAAGGTAGGACAATAAAATAGGGGGGAAAGAGTGAGGTCAAGAAAATTTAAGGAAACTAGTTTCTTTTATATTTTGAACAAGTCTGAAACATACTTTTTACACTCTATTATAGACAGAGGCCCATTTCCTGCTAAGGACAATGTTCTTTTAGCAGCAGAAGTTCACTGAGCAAAAATGCACAACTCATTTTTATTAGTGTCAGATTTCCAGCTAAGTGACACATTATTTCTGCTCATTCAAAAGGAAAGATATTGTAGCAATGAAAGTCTTTAAAAAGTCTTTCACTGCTACTGCACATACAATTTACATAATGTCTTGTTTTAGGTGAAGTTTCTTATACAGTTGCCAACTTGGCGTTGGTAAGTGGAGGCTTTTGAACATGGAAGAAAAAATTTTTGGTTACTTTCACGTACTTCTTAATTACTTTCATATAAATATAGAGGAAACTAGGGAAGTTGTTGTTTAGAACTTGCGCTTAAAATATTCTGCATTAATTTGTTGTTCATTGTGTTCTCACTCATTAATTTTCATATATTCTCAGGATGCTTTTCTGGATCAATTCATTTGGCAATCCAAATGCATTTCTAACCTGTTGACGTAACCAAGACATACACAATTGTCAGGTTTGACTTTTGATATAAGGGACAAATGTGCTTGTAGGGAGTGGCTGTAGGAAAGTGTGAATTGTTCTAAAGTACCTTATATATAGAATTAGGCAACCACATTTCCTAATGTTCACTTATTTTCATGCTAGCAAATGGGAATCTCAGAGGATTTAAATTAGAAAGACATGCTCTCTCTTAGGGGAAACACAAAGAGGTAGATCTAACTTTCTCTCTCTCTCAAAAAAAAAAAAAAAATTTCTAAGGGTTGTGTTATACTTAGTGTTTTTTTGGCTATTTGTAGTCAGAAGGCAAATATAAAGAGTTTCCTGAACCTTAAATTCATGTAGAATATTGAGAACCAAGGTGAAGACTCTGACAGTGGGGAATGTCAACCCTTAGCTCAAAAGGCTTGGAAACATGATTAAGTTTCTAATTAAATATACCTATCATAAAGCATAATCAAGAAGCTTAGCGGTATGAAAAAGTAAACTCAGACAATTTATAATTCCCATTTTTCATTTCATCCCTGGTAAGCTGCTTGTAAAAGGGTTAGAAGAGATTCACCTCAGGTTGTCTGAGGTCAACAGGAACCATCTTTAAATTCTGTTGAACCCATAGCTCCTCAGAGGTATATTTTTGAAGAAACTTTGTCTTAGGCCCTGTTCAAAAATATATTTAAATTGTATCTAATTCCTCAAATACTATTAAAGAAGAGAGATGAAGATTAATAAGAGGAAAATACAAACTCATTCACAAGAAACCTCTGAAAATGGAAAGTTTGTCAAAACATCCTGTTTTTAAAATGACTTTTGAATTTGAATCACAGAATGGTTGAGGTTGGAAGGAACCCCTAGAGATCATCCAACCCCCCTGCTCAAGCAGGGACACATAGAGCATATGGAACAGGGTTACATCCAGGCAGGTTTTGAAGATCTCCAGAGAAGGAAGCTCCACAACCTCTTTGAGCCACCTGTTCCAGGGCTCCATCACCCCCACAGGAAAGAAGCTCTTCCTCATACAGAGATGAAACTTCCTGTGTTTTAATTTGCACCCATTACCCCTTGTCCTGTCACTGGTCACCACCAAAAAGAGTTTTGTTCCATCATCTTTACATTCTCCCCTCAGCTATTCATATATATTGATCAGATCCCCTCTTAAACTTCTCTTCTCTAGGCTAAACAGGTCCAGCTTGCTTAGTCTTTCCTCATATGATAGATGCTCTAGTCCTTTAATCATCTTTGTCGCTCTACACTGGACTCTCTCTAGAAGTTCCATGTTCCTCTTGTACTGGGGAGCCCAAAACTGCACCCAGTATTCCAGGTGTGGCCTCTCCAGAGCTGAGGAGAAGGGCAGGATCACCTACCTTCACCTGCTGGCAACACTCCTCCTGATGCAGGCTGGGATCCCATTGGCCTTCTTGGCCATGAGGGCACCTTGCCGACTCGTGGTTAGCTTGTTGTCAACCAGAACTCCCAAATCCCTCTCCACGGAGCTGCTTTCTAGCAGGTCAACCCCTAATCTGTACTGGTGCCTGGAGTTATTTCTCAAGGGCAGCACCATGCCCTTGCCCTTGTTGAACTTCATGAGGTTCCTCTCTGCCCAACTCTCCATCCTGTCTATGTCCCTCTAAATGGCAGCACAGCTCTCAGGAGTGTTGGCCACTCCTCCCAGTTTGGGCTCATCTGCAAACTTGCTCAGGGTGCACTCTGTCCCCTCATCCAAGTCATTGATGAACAAGCTGAACAGCACCAGGCCCAGTACTGACCCCTGGGGGACACCACTGGCCGCAGGCCTCCAACTAGACTTGGCCCCATTTATCATCACCCTCTGAGCTCTGCCATCCCTTCAGTTCTCAATCCACCTCAATGTCCACTCATCTAACCCACACTTCCTGAGCTTCCCCATGAGGATGTTATGGGAGACGGTGTCGAAAGCCTTGCTGAAGTCAAAGTAGACAACATCCACGGCTTTCCCATCGTCCATCCAGCCTGTAGCCCATTGTAGAAGGCTATCAGGTTCGTGAAACACGAATGTGTTCATTTAAAAAATAATGGAGATTAAAAATATTAATACAGTATTAACACAGTTATTAAAGAAAGATTGTTGAAAATTTCAAATATTTTCCATACATTTGTTTTGGAAATTAAACACAAATGGCATGTTCTATTACTGTTTTCTATTGATATTATAATCATTTCCTGTCAAAGAAGGTTTTGAAATATTTTATGTCCTGATAAGACCTTTCAGTCTCCAAGTTGCAACTATGTAAAGTGAATCAAACTGCAACTTGCTCTTTTCTGTTTAATTTTTAAACTGTTAGTACCTAAAATTTGCTATAAAAATCCTGAAGGAAAATATACAATTGATAAAGCCAGCATGGTCTGATTTTTTAATGAAGAAAATCCAGTAATTGCAGCTCAGTGATATGAGCCTAGCATTTGTGAGTTTATTTTAAAATCATGAAATAAGCATGAGAGGTCAAAAATTACAGCTCTGTTTTGGAGCAAATACTGCTTCCTAAAATAATTAAGGTCACCTCTGGAAATACATATCAAAACATTTATCTCCGTAATCTTAAAGCAAACACATTGTAGCCTGCTTAGTTGTTTTAAATATTCAAAATGTGTAAGTTATTTTCATTTAAAATTATTGATGTTATATTTTAGTCTTTCTTCTTTGAGATAATATACCAAAAAGTCTTTTACAGCCCTGATTCCACAATTTCTTTTAAACTGTACATTTCTCATTATCTCTCTCTTTTAATGATATGGTTCTTTTTTTATCATGTTTTCCATTATATACCTCCTATTTTTAAGAATTTTAAATACCATGATAAAAATTTCTATTGAGTTCAAGCGTAACATACATTTTCATCTTGGTTCAGGTTTTAGGGACAAACCTTCACAGCATCCATATATGTTCATATTTTACAGTAGAATTTTTGGAAAAAGTTTTTTTTTTTTTTTTTTTTTTTTTTTGTGGTAAAATTTTTTTT